>PVIU01004573.1:0-125003 GCA_004026605.1 Ondatra zibethicus
TAGTTCCCATCTCTGTGTAAAAGGCACCGGACGGGTCTGTTACCCTCTGGGCGGAGGACGCCTGGATGAGTGATGGTACATATGTCCTACATTTTAACAGAGATCAGACCTCTACTCTTACCTGCTGCCTTGGAATTTAAACTAAAAGGGGGAACTGCAGGGAGCCATAGGCACAAATGCCATTACAAGATGACGCTTGCATCCTCGCAGTTTGGAGGTAAACAATTCCATATTTGGCAATGCTTCCGGACTGAGCGTCCAGGCGCTTCCCGCATGCGCAATAACCTAGGTGTCCCTAACCAATCCCGAGGACTCTGGTGCCAGCAGGCACATAGCAGCCAATCAAGGCGTGAGTTGCGTCACATCTCCCTATATAAGCAGCCGCCATTTTAGACCTCGCTCTCTCTCGCCTCCCGCTTTTTCCTCAACCAAGGGCTCTCCAATAAAGCGTGATCCGAGAAGAATCCTGAGTGTGGCTGTTTTTTCCGCTGGTCGGGAGTCAGCCAGAACCTGTACCCTGCTTCCGCTCCACAGAGGTGACAGTCTCAACAACTGCATTGTCAAGGCATGTCAGGGACCATGACAACTGTATGAAGCACTGTCACAGTGTCCTCTTGACAGCTGGTTCCTGTGGAACCTGTTTTCAGAATTCCATCCTTAGGCTCCTTGTGCCAGACTATCTTAGAATATGTTCCTTATGTACAAAGGCTGGGGCAGGCAGTTGGGGGTGTGCCATGTTGTGGGAACACTCTTTGGAAAAAGAAAACTTAACCAGATAAAGGAAAACTAGACAGGTTATATGGAAGTAAATAGCAATGTCATTTCAGGTAAATTCCAGTCTTGCTTGACCTGATCAAGATAATCATGATAGAAGTGCCTTCCTTTAAGGCAGATTGTGGCCTTTGTCCATGAGCCACCCACTAACAGCAGGTCACAATTGGGCAAGGTCTGTAACCTCTTAAGCAAGAAAGCTTGTGTCAATAAAGAACACCTGTCAGCAACAGAACTTGTGAGATGTTAGCCAACAGGATCCAAAGGAGTTGGAGACTTGGCATACCCACCTAAGAAAGTGAGTCTGGCAGGCTACTGCCGCACCTACTGTGCCCCTAAACCCTAAAGCAGTGTCCCAAGAAATGTCTACCCTGATCATCAAATTCTCTCATCTGCCGCCTGCCTAGCTGTGGACTAGTTCATAGGTATTGTCGCAACCCACTCCAGCTGGAATTGCTGTACCCACTCTTCCACTGAGACTCCCCTGCCTTTCTATATCCTGCCTCTCTACCTAGTTTTATATATATATATATATATATATATATATATATATATATATATATATATATATAATTTATTTTAACTTTATTTTATGTGCATTTGTGTGAAGGTGTCAGATTCCAGGGAACTGGAGTTACAGGCAATTGTAGGTTGCCATGTGGGTGCTGGAAACTGAACCTGGGTCCTCTGGAAAAGCAGCCAGTGCTCTTAACTGCTGAGCCATTTTAATACCACCTCCAGGCCCTCACTAGAATTCCAGGCTTATATCCAGCGGCATCTCCCCTGGATGTCTAGCAATCGTTTCAGACTTCATGACTTCATTTCCTTCCTCTTTCACCTTTCCTCATCTCCCTGGTCCTCTCACTCTAGATTGGCAGATAAACACCTGTTTATTTGTTTGTCTTGACTCCCCTTCCTGTACCTCTGATGGCAAGTCTCTCGACAAGTGTGGCAACCCTCCCTTGTCAGCATGTCTGCAGTAGTCTGGCCTCTCTTTATCTCCATTATAGCTTCCTCTTTTAGAAGCTACATTCTTAACTTAGAATGGTGTTAGTAATCTTTTCACTGGCCTCCTAAGCAAATGATCTACCCCAAGACAAAATGGCCTTGGTTTGTATAGGCCATGAATTTGCTGTCCCATGAGCTCCACTTAGCCCTGTCTTTATCACAGTGCATTAATCTGAATTCCCATGAACAGAAGTACCACATTGCTCAGTACTGTTGGGTGCCTAGGAGTTTATGTGACCAAATTGGGGGTGGGGGGCACAGATGTCCTTGGACTGTGTCATGTCAGTAGAAGGAGGTCCAAGCCAAAAAAGTGCTAGGATCTCCTTTCTATTTTGCAAACATCAAACAAGGAGGGGAGGAAGAAGTAAAGGGATGGATGAAAGGAACAAGGAAAAAGGGAGAAGCCACTGAGTGGATCCTTCCTTGGCTGACAGGGATGATGAAGATATATTTTACTTTGCACACGAGGTTGGTGTGAACACAAAAATGAAATAAATCTGAAATATTTAAAGTACAGAGTTAGGGGAACTTTAAAAAAAAGAATAGGTTAAGAATCAGGAGACATGGTTCAGCCATTAAGAGCACTTGTTGCTTTTGCAGAAGACCCTAGTTTGGCACCCAACATCCACATGGAAGCTCACAACTGCCTGTAACTCCATTTCCAAGGTGTCTGACATCCTTTTCTGACCTCCTCGGGCTCCTGCATATACATGATACATATAAAAACATGCAGGCAAATATTGATACACGAAGTTTTTAAGGCTTAAAAAATTCAAAAACACTATTCGACATAAAAAAGGCCTTCTTGGCTATGTTCACTTATAAAAAGAGGCAGAAAATCACTATGTATCTGCTTTTAAAAATTAAAACCAATCTACATAATAATATCAAAACATTTTCCCCAAGCCCTACCAACAAAAATGAGAGGACAGAAGACATGGAAAGCAAGTAGGAATGAGAATTGCAGTAGTTGATGAGGCCAAGGACAGCTCTCTGGATGTTAGATCCTACTCACCCCTTACATGTGAGCTTCTTAAACTATAGCAGAAGCTTTTTAATTTGTAGATAAACCTATGTGTGGGCATTGGTTGGTTGGTGCTAAGGTTTATAGCATGGGCCTACATGCTAACAGTTTTGTTCCCAGCCTGCATATTATTGAGAGACAAGGGATTCTTTAGGTGGTAGGGTTTAAGAGAATATTGGAACCTTTGCCCAGCCATAGACTGAAATATCTGAACCCATGAGTTAAAGTAACCTTTCTCACTTTTAACTTGCTCTTTCTGGGTGTTTCGTCAGTGTTGAAATGGTGACTGATGGTTGGTTTCTTCACCCAGAAAAATACGAATATTTTTTAAGCCCATGTTTGGTATTTGTCCTCTACCAAGTTCCAAAAAAAAGTTAAGAAGGAAGAAAATTGTGAGTTCAAGACCAAGCTAGGCTGTATACAAAACAAGTTTCTGTCTCAAAAAAAAAAAAAAATATGCATAGAGTTGACAAGATAAGGAGGGGCATTGCCTAACAAAAGAGAAGAAAGACGAGATCAGGTCAAGACCTGTGCCAGTGGTGGCATCCACATCCACCAAATAACCCTGGAGCTGAGCTTAAGACTTGCAAGTCTGCTGATTCCTTCATATGGAAGGGAAGTTGGTCCCCAAGCCCCTGACTCTTGTCAACGAGACTCCCATAATGGGCTAAGACCCAGCAGGTTATGGTTGTAGACGTGCAAAGGTGGAGGCAAACCAGATAGTGACCTTTGGTACATATGATTCCAGGCAGAAGTAAAAGATGTGAACAGTCTTTTGGTGGAGACAAAACTCCCTTTTAGCTCTTGCTCAAACGTCATCTTCCTTGTGAGGCCTCTGAACATCGTTTTAGGCTGCAATGGACTCTTTCCTTCTACACCTGGAGTTGCACCTTTCCCCACTTTTCCTGCCCATATTTACCCCATGTTTTCCAGTCACTAAACACTTTATGACATGTTATGCATTTCTTACCGCAATCACTGCTGACTGTCTGTGCACCACGACAACATAAGTTCCCCAACCCAGAGGATGAGGAAACTTATCAGTGTTTACCCCTGGTGGATCCCAGGTGCAAACTACAGGGATTCATGCAGAACGACCCCTCAAAACACACCTAACCAGTAAATGAGGAACAACCAGTTTAGAATTGTGTTGAGCAGCAAGTTAAAATGAGCTGATGTGGGGAGATCAAGGACCAGTATTAAAACTAGATACCATGAGCAAATACTCTAGATATTAAAAAAAAATAGAAAACAAACTTTTTAAGCAAATTTTTATTTATATCAAAATACAAAACATTTCTGAAGCAGAGTAATGTTACATGAGGAGCAATTAAATACTAAACGCTTTGTTAATCAGCTTAGCTTGCAACATCCCCAAAGGTGCCTTCGCTGGCTACACATCTGGCTATTCGATATGCCTTCTTTCTCTCTCTTGTCCTGTGTTTGCTTATGTACTGTTGCTTGTTTGCAGAAATGAACATGCAGTTATTGGTGATGAGTTGGTTAGTTTCAGCAAGCCTGAAAGAGCCAGCAGGGAAAGCCTGGAAGAGCAGCCCAGGCCAAGGCAGACCGAACAGCTCCCACCAAATGAATCTGGGTGGGTGCTCAGCTTTTACACTGACAAGTCTGAGGCCCACGGGATCACTGTCCTCAGCAGCCAGGGCAGGCATTATCGATTGGGACCACAGAGCAGGTACAGCTATGGGTCACCCACAGTGAGGCCTTCTCAATGGGCTAAAAAGCCCACCCAGGCCAAGGAACAGGAGATACAGAGATCCCTAGAGGAACCTGTGTCCCCAAGAAACTAGGCAAGGGCTAGAGAGAAAAGATGTTCCTCCCAGCCTTAGGCGGTTAGGATTTGGTAGCTGAGGTACCTGCCCTGTGGACAGGCCCTTCACAGATACTTAGTTTGGAGATTTTGAAGGGGAAAGCACCTGTTTGAGAGTGTAGCTGTTTTGGATACACCTCCACTACTAACCTAGAAGGGGAAGTAGGAAACAGGAAGGAGCATGCCCCTCACTCCCATGGCCACCCCACACCCAGTCCTACCTGGGTCTCTCTTTCCATCTCCAGGTAGTGCGTTCACTTTGGCACTATGCACTGGTGAGCTCATGCACACATGCATGCACGCACACACACATGCATGCACATGCATGCCACAAACACCAACACCTGGTTTCCCTTCAGTATCTGCCCAGGCAGAAAATGGGAGCCCCCCCCCCGACTTCCACCATCATTTTCTGCCCCCAAGTGTCCCCTTGGCCCACAGGTCTCCAGGACCCAGCCCCAGGCTTGACACACACTGGCACTCCCAGGCTTCCAAAGAGTGATAAAGCAGGGGGGCTCCCCAGAGACAGAATATACAGAGTGTAGAATATGTCATAAGGCTTTGGTACAGCACCAATTCAATGTTCATATAGTTTGATTTTTAAGGTATCGTTTAGAAGAAAAAAAAAGCTTACTGAAAAAATAGTGTTTTTATTTACTTTTCAGTTACATACCTGAAGTTCAAAAAGTATGCCTCTAGTTGCCATCCAAATTCACACTCAGAGGTGTTCTGTGTGCAGCTGCACAGTGTGTGGGTTAACTGTAATTTGGAACCAATGTCAGCTGCCTATGATAACTGACTTTAACCAATCCATACATACATACAGAGAGAAAGAGGAAGGAGCAAGAGGAGGAGGGAGGAAGAGAGAGAGAGAGAGAGAGAGAGAGAGAGAGAGAGAGAGAGAAAGAGAAAGTAAGAGAACACAAAAACTACCCCTAAACCTCCCACCCCAGTCCCCCTAGGAAAAAAAACATCTAATAGAGACAATATACAGCAAGATCTAAGGAACCAGTGGGACGAAGGTGGCTGATTCCGTCCAGCTGGCCTCTTCAGGAGCAGCACCATGAAGCACCCTAGCGCAGTGATGTAATACTCAACATTCAAGAAATGGAAATGAGGTCTGAATGGTCTCCATAAGAAGACCAGGCATGAATGGGGAGAGCCCCAAAGAAAGCCAAAGGAAGAATAAAGGTTTGAAATGAGAGCATGGGATCTCATGACAAAACTTATAGTCATGTCCAGGTATGTTAAAACTAACAGCCAAGAGGTTGCTAGGTGCAAGAGGTGCGCAGTCTGTGAGGGACCCTGGCAGGGAGCTCCAGGACCCTCTGCCTCCCCATTTCTGCGTCTACAGACTATGGGGTTAACAGGAGGAAAGGAATTCATACAAAAACTGCCTTTAGGTGAGTGAGGGAAGAAATATGTCCAAGATGATATAGTCCCTCCTCATGAAAGAGAAAAAGGTGGAGATAAAGGGGGCCCCAGAGTTGCTGACCAAAGCAGGATGCCACCTGCTCAGTCAGGGACTCCATAAGGACAGGTAACTTGGGAACACATGCCCCACGCCTGCCCTCACCCTCCAGCCCCACAAATGGCAGTTAAGAAATTAAATCTGAATGGAGCTTCAGGACTTTCTGACGGTGGCATACGGGACTCTGTGAACAGAGCTTGGTTCACTGCTCCCTTTGTGACCCCTCAGCCTCAAATTCCAACATCAAGATCATTCTACAGAGGAACTCCTACCAGTCCTTGAAGGCGGCACTAGTCACTTCCTCAATAGGACAAAAACTCCTACTTCAGCATCATAATCCCCCCTTCACCAACAGGAGGGGGGCTGTGTCCTGTCCCCCACCTACCTCATGCTTTCGTGTTTATATTGCCCAAAATGATTCTGCATGAGTACCTTACACAAGGTGAGGCCCAGGCAAGAACAGAGGAGTAGTGATGGTCCCTTTTCCATCGCTGCCTAGTTGAGGGCAGCGGAGAAAGGACAGAGCTACAGCAACCCTTGGGAGAACAAATTCCAGATCTGTTCCACACTCATTCCATAGAGCAGAGGTAGCCAAACTCAGTCTCATTGGACTCTCCCAATCTCCTACCAATAGGGAAAAACATCACAGTCCCAAAAGCCTTCCCAAGGCCTAGGGACCAAGATGAATCACAAGTATAGAGAACAGTTCAGGGTCCTGGCAGCAGCTCTATCAGAGCACCTCTCCCACTGACTGAGAGATTCAAGGATGACAACCCATCTTTTTCATGTATAATCGGACACTGACCTTTGTTCTGTTTCCCTGTAGAAAGCTGGCTCTTCTGCAGATTAGGTGACCGGTGTTGGGTCACCAGATCTTTCTCCTCCAGTGCTCACCATATACCATCTTACTGAAGTCTGGGCCATAGAAAGGGCAAAGGTAATACATTGCCCAAGCCCTAAAACTTCAGGGTAAGGGACATGTCCATCTTCCCATTCCCACAGAAGGGTCCAGTTGGACATTATGAAGTAGGACGGTGATCTCATGTGTCTTGATGCTGCTGAGGTTTCTAAGAACCAAGCCTTTGGCTCAATGTGGAAAGAGGAAAGTGTCAGAGCAAACCTGGGCTTCATGGAGTATGAGCCCTAAAATGCTAAAATGCTTAACTCTGCTGGTCTCTCTTATGACCAGAAGTGAGATAGTGTCTGCATACAAAGAGAAGAGGTGGGCTCTAAGAACCAAAAAAATAGTATGGAAACCCCTGGTAAGTTCGTAAGTGAGGTGAGGACTCAAGCTAGGAAGGGACAAAGAATTTGCTGTTCTTCCTCTTGCCCAATCTCTCAGAAAATTTACAAGAAACACCTAGCCGTATCCTCCTTTGGCCTCCTGAGGAGGCTGCAGGTAGGAGCAGACACACTTTTGGTTAGCCCCAGGGCTGGGGCCCATCCAGCACTACGTGGACAGAGTCCATTTTCCTATTATACCCTTGGAAGAATTGGAGTATTTTGAGCAGAACATCAAAGGAACCATAAGGTATCCCTAAGGGTCAGGAATTAGACTCAAGCTCCACACTACCCTACTCTGCCTATAGCCCCTAAACCCCCAAAAGTCCTTCCCATGGCTGAGGCACCTGGGGTAGGAACTCTTAGCTAGCATCATGTTCTACTTGGGAAGAGGGGGATTTCCGCTTTTTCTTGAGTGAGAAGCAGAAAGACTAGACTACAGCTTTGAGTCTCTCCTGGCTTCGGCAGTGGTCTCAAGCATGTCACTCTGATCACTTGGCACGTGAGAAGAAAGAGCTAGCACCAGGAGATGCCCGCTTAGGCTGCAAGTCACATGGCCCTTCCAGCATAGGTGAGGTCTCGAATTCTCAAAGAGGTATTCCTCAGAGTGCACATCTTCCTGCCCAGACACAAAGGAACCCCTCCCACTCACACCACATCCTTCCAACACATTATTCAGTTTCAGAGTCCCAGGCTGAGGAGGAGGGAGAGCAGTGGGATTTAATCCTTCAAGTCCTGCCCAGCATCAGTCTCTCATCCCTGATCTTCCATTCAGTGTTCCAGGACTAGACCACCCACCCCATTTCCGACAACAGTTCATTTTCCAATTAAAAAGAAATAAAAATGCACAGATGCTATATTTATACTAGATATCACATTCACACTGGTTCCAAGAATCTGCAGCAATAATTACCAGGGTGTATCTTCTCCAAAACTGAGCCCACGCAGCCAGTCTCAAAAATCTCACTGCCACCTTCCACAGAGGACTGCTTGAGTCCAGGTGCTACAAACCAGGACAGGCATTACAGTAAGACCCAGACACCCTGACCTCCCTCTGGCCAAGATGCTCAGCTAGATTTTTTTTTCCAAGAAACTGAGTACCAGCCTTAGCCGCAGGGGCATGGAGTCATGCTTAGCGTGCTTAGCTCTCCATCATCCTTTCTGTACTGAGCACCTCTACCGAACTGTATGAATTAGGGAACCCTCCTAACAGGAGACATACCGGAAGGAGATGTACCTCCTTCAACTCTCTCGCTCTTCCTGCAAATGACTTGAATTTTTTCATATATACACGTTTCTATCAGAAAGACTCAAGAATCTTTGAACAGACAGTATGTCTCAGGAAGGATGGAGAAGTAGGTGGCATCAAGGCATGAGCTAGCACCCCGGACCACCTGGGGGAGGTGATACTGCTCAAAGTGTCTCTAAGCACAAGTACAAAAATAAAGCAAACTATGACTTCATATAGATATATAGATATATAGATATGCTAGATAGATAGCTTTATATAAGTTTTCTTTATATTTATATATGTGTGCAGAGGGCACAAGCCCCCACTCCTGCCTAGCTTACATCTCTTCCCCACCCACTCCTCCCACTCACCACGTGGACAACTTACCTGAAGCTCCCACTGCTAGTCACCACTATTGCATCTGATTCTTGCCCTCCCCCCCAATGAGTCTCATTTCACCTTAAAATAGAACAAGTTATATATATTTATATAATTTTATATACAATCTCCATAAAAAATACACTCAAGATGGTATATTACGAGTAAGACCCTCCTACCCAAACAGAAATTTGTCTAGCAAAGAAAAGAGTCAGCCATAACTAGGCCCTGATGCTACCCAGGCAAAGCGGTGTCTCTACAGTTCCCTCATGCCCACATATCAAATTCATATACAAATCACACCCATACCACACACATACACACACACACACACACACACACACACACACACACCGCACACGCGGACACCACACATCCCAGATACTCACACCCATCTGACACACTTACTTCTGAACACTGAAATAAACAGTTGGCCAGGGCGTCATGACCAGGCAGATAACCTGACACCAGCAGAGAAACAGGTGCCTTCTTTCCATTTCTCCAACCCAGCCAGGGCAATGTCAACCTGTGACAGACTGTTTAATTGTTCTCAGTAGGCAATAAAACTACTCGGGGATAGAATGAGCTTCCCTTCCAAGGTTCGCAGGGTAACTGTTAGGAGGCTTATTCTCCTCCACTAAATAAAATAGATTCCTAAGCCAAAAAGAAGCCAAATGTCCCCTGAGTCCCCACCTCCCCTATGAGGAGCATCAGGCATTTTCCCTCGCCATAGTTTATGTGAAAATCCCAGGTCACCCCAAAACATGCTTACAGTATTTTAAGGTTGAAAATGCAAATTCCCTTCCCCAGTCCAACCCCCTACACCCTCCCCAATTCTCTCCCCAGCCCGACCACCTCCCTTTGTAGACCATGCAGAAGCCAGAGGTCCTGGAGCCACACACAAGTGGGGAGAAGAAGGAAATAGAGCCCGAAGGATGTGAATGTGGGTGGAGGAAGAGCTTGCTCTACTTCCTAAAACAGGTCCAGGAAACCCAATGCCAGTGGGAGATGGGATTTCTGGGACACATTTCTTCAGTGCCCGGGAGAACAAAAGGCGCCGTCATTCATGGTGGGAAGGTACAGTGAAGGCCCCACCTGCAGGCTGAGCTTCTGCTGCTGCTTTGGTTGAATTCCCTAACCAGGGGTCCAAAGCTGATCACTGTTCACCAGTGCTCTTCATAATCTCTAACCGCTGCAACCAACAACCAACCCACTGCAGAAGAGAAGGTCCAATGACTGGCTGCTGAACTGCCCAACTACTTAGCAGTTAGGATACCCCAACTCTTCCCTCCTAAGGCATGGCCAGCCACTAAAAAGGTTTGCACTAATGCATCTTTTCTTTTTCTTTTTTTTTTTTTAAATCTACACAGAAATCCCTATGATCTGGGAGTGCCTCTGAATCAGACTCAATCGATTAGGGATTTTTGTTATTATTATTATTTTAAATGAGGTCATGAAAAAAATTCTACCCTCTTGGCAATCTAAGACACCAAACATCTGGTGCAGACAATGTATTTGTTCCTGAAAGGCTTATTTGGAAGTAGAGACAGGGGTCCAGATAGAAGGTTCTGGACCCATGCTGATTCAGCATCAAAAGGTGAAAGAGTTACAAGCCAACCCCATACAATACCCAGTTGCATGAGTTAGTAAGAGTTAGTAGAGTCCAACCAGAGCTTTGCTTCTCGGTTTATCGACTTCTCTTAGAGAGATTTTCAGTTATCCTCTTGATCCAAGAAGAAGTTGGACACAGTAAGGAGTACAGAAGAGATGGTCTCTGATTTCAGATGAAATTATTTCACTCCCTTAGCTACACTGTGGTAAATCTAACCTATCAAAGGAAGAGAAAAACCTCTAGACACTAGGCCATTGTGTAACCTCTGGGATGAAGGAACTCTCTACAGCTCAAGAAAGACTGACAAGTCTGGAGGCCCAGCCTCCTGGGCACCATCAGCACCACTGTCTGATGGGCATTTTCAGACACAAACGAGAAGCAGCACAGCATGCCCCAGCTGCCAGGAGAATGAGCACCAAGCTCCCAAGAACAACCTTACCTCTTTACTGGAAAGCAGGGACTGATGGCATTTGAAGGCCCGTCTCCCAGTTTTGAAGCTCAGCAAACAGAAAAAAACTGAAGAAGTCTGTATCCGGCACTCAGCGGTAGAGGTCAATTCTACAAGCAGAAATCCCTGCCTTCAGCAAGATTTCTTCCAAGATCCAGCCTGGGTCTGCTCAGCAGGCCCTGCCCACAACCTGCTCTCAGTGGCTACATCCTTCCCACACCAGGGGCCCCTGCTCCTCATGGCCCTCCCTGGCAGTCACTCATTTCCTTGTGATGATCCTCCTCAATCATCTGCACTGTCATCCAGATGGCAGAGTGGCCATAAAGAGAACTGGAGGCTTGGTGCCTTATTTGGGTTTTAATCCCAGGATTCCTGTACTCTCTACAATTGATTTAATACTCTATCCGACTCCGTCTCACATATCTGAACACAATCAAGCCTTCTTTCCATGGTCGAACCCTTTAACTTCTCTTCCTGAACCACACCCGCCTATCAACTACTGTCTTCAATGCAGAATGGCTACTAAGGCTCTTCCGGAGGCTCTTCCCAAAGAAACAAAGGTAATCAGTAAAACTCTGAGCCTCCACTGTCTTGGAGCCGAGCAAGGGTAGGGCCAAGTCAATGAGCACTAGTGAAAATGTGCAGGATCCCAGAGAAAGCATCAGTGGTACCCACCAGTACCCCATCTCTGCCAATGACTCTATCCTCCTACCCCTAAGTTCCTGCAGTGCTCCCCAAAGCACTTTTACATGCAGGCAAAGCAAGTCCAAGCCATTAGCTTTTCAATTCTTAGAGTTCTCTGCATACTAATAAAATGTACTTACCTACAATTCTCCCAGCCCACCCCAAACCCTCTAAAGGATTTTGCTATCAAAGTCAGAAGAAAAGGCTCAAGCTACACATACCTCAGCCTCAAAGACAGATCCTAGGAAGCAACTAAGATGTCCCTAATGCTCTGGGATGCCTCCCCTGAAGCTGGTGTGTGCCAGCCTCACCAGGAGGAGGAAAGAAAGGAATCCCACCTCTCAACTTTACCTAGTTTTCTCTCTATAAAAAGGGCAGAAGGATGAACAACTAAAATCAGTTCAACCTCAAATAGTTTAGATCACTGTGCAAAAAACAAGAGAGAACACACTAGGAAAATATCAATAAGGAACTTTTATAATCCTGCTGAAACCTCCCCAAATGCATAAGCTAAGCCTGTGGAGATGGAGTGCAGAGCCTGCTCATGCTGTGTGATGCTGCACCCTTTTCACTGAGAGACTCTCTGAAGAACTCTCTCCTGTCCTAATCCATCTGAGAAAATGGGAGAAGACAGGTTGGCCATTAGGCAGGAACCAGCAACAGATGCCGGACCGACAGCCACCAATGACCACGGATGCACAGAATTCCACTCAGAGTCTTGACGCAAAGCCCTGTGTGGTCAGCCACCAAATAGAGAAACAAGGATCACTTCTTATTTTTCATCTTCTTTCCCCCCAAATTGCAGTCTCTCTGGAGAAACTGGTTACTCTCCTTCTGGATTTTGGCTTAAACACTGAGACAGCATTTCCAGTCAAGGTACAGAAGGAAAAGATAGAAAAAAATACTGAGTACAGGAATAGGTTTGGAACTGGTTACTTCTGCAAGGCTACCAGACCCAAAGAGGGGACTGGGAAGATGTGATCTCCCACAGCAAGGAAGATGAAAGCCTTAGGAAGCTCATAGTGGTCACTGCCAAGTTCAAAGGCAGAGTTGTAAAGGTCATTGGTCCCTAGAAATGGATATATCCCAATTTCACACATTTCTAACCAGACTGTCAAACACATACCCAGAGCCAGTATTTGAGAGTATGCCTATGACACCCTGATCATCGCACTGACCATGGGGTCTGTTTCCTGCCAATTTGCCTTGCAGTCACCAAAGTAAGGGCTGAAACAGTTTCCCGAAGTGCAGGAATGCTGCTGGCCTCCAAGAAAAGTCACAAGAAGGAAGACCTCTTAGGAGGAGAATGAATCGGAGGTCACTTTGGAATGGATAGACCTTGTGCCCCTTTGGAGTTCAGGTGACACAATAGCACAGCTGCCATCCAGTGGCCAGTCAAAAGCAGTTTCCACCATTTGGTCAGCTAGGCAGAGGTAAGGGGCACCATCAGAAGCAAGAAGAGGAAGAAGACAGCACCTTTGTTAGCACAGCCTGCAAGCCCAGCCTGCAAGCCTAGCCATGGACTTGTATCTCACCCCACAAGGTTTGGCTCTTGGCCCTACAACATCTAAAAGAAGCAAAGTCTTCCGCCTCAACTTCTCCTCCATTCTCACCTCAAGGCTCAGATAGTATCAGGGCCAGAATTGCCAGGAGGGTCCTCAGAACGCTTGGCTAAATTCAGTACCGCCCAGCACCAACGACCTACTTTCACACTTCAGGCTTCAGTAGTCATGTGGTGTGAGAGAGCAAGCAAAGACCACAGACAAGGCCACCGTGAGCCTCCAAACGCTACCCCAGCATTTCAGGTAGATTGGTTCCCAATCGCCCCAGGAGACACTTGAGGGAGCAGCCCATTGTGGCACAGCGGCAGAAGCAGTGGCCCACTGCTGAAAAAGGAGTGAGTCTTCCAACTCAACTCTTCTACTTTGTTGGAGATGGACCGTCACATCAGGTGGATGGTCCGAGGTCCACGGCCTAACCTCAGAGCAAAAGGAACTCTGCCCTCAGCACCTCATTCTCCTATATCCAGAAGAAAGCTGTGGTAGTGTGGATTGTGTGGTGAAGCCTCAAGTGTAGAGTCCATCCCTAGCTCACTGGGAGCGAGAAGGAAGCACCAAGGCCTGGCTGCAGAGATGCAGTCAATCCCCCAAGATGGAAGCGCCAAGAAAAGGTCAGTGTCCCAGCCCCTGGGACCTCATCAAAGTCACTAGGCCAAGTGACTGGCAGCTTCTGTGGGAGCAGCAGAAGCCTTCCAGTAGACAGGGCTAATGCCTGAGGAGGTCTCTGAGGAGAGATGGATACAGCAGCACCAAGAAGGAATACTTCCAGGAAGCTGACAGTTATACTTTAGGCAAAGCAGGAGGGAAGGAGAGGGCGGGTCCACTCTCCCCCTTTTCTACTCTTGAGCAACATCAGAACCTTTTAAGGAGAGAGAGAAGCATCTGAATTGACAAATGGCATCAGGAAAACTTCGGGATACTAACAGTTTGAACCAGGACAGGATTTGTACAGAGAAAGGATTAGGGCCCTGGTGCCTACCCACCACTACTTCCGCTATCATTCCAGTGCCTCAGCCAGCTCCACACAGGAGCAGTGAGGAAAGGCACCCGAGAACTCAGCAACCTGAAGTCCCCTCACTTTTATCTCAAGCACTGGAGATTGGGTCCAGGGGGTGGAGAAGGACCCTGGGGCAAAGCAGAGTTGGCAGGCAGCACACAGAGAGTATGCCAAGGAGCCGCAGGCAGCTCCCACAAATGGCAATTAATCAATCTGGAGAATTAGCAAACACAAAAGGAAAGGAGGAGCCAATCGGCCGCGGGGGAGCAGTGTTCTGAGTTCAGAGCCAAGACGGGTATAAATAGAGCGGTGGTAGCTTGGTGCTCAGCACAGGTGGCTGCGGAACAGGAGGGCCTTTGGCTTCAGGGTTCCTAGCCCTGGCTGGACCAGAAGAGATGGAGGCATGGCCACATGATCAGGGGATTGTACACCAGGCCTGCCTGTCAGCCCCACTGCTAAACAACCGCTGCTTCTCGGGTGAGTGCCAAAATGCAGAAGAAAAGAGGATGCCAATCTGGCCTTGAGCCTGGCCATGCTTTCCTTACCTAGCAAGCAGGCAACAAAGACTTGGGATTAGTTCAGGGGTAACTTGTTGCTATGACCCCACGCAGGGAGCTAGGAATCACAGCAAGGTCCCTTTTCTGCTCTAGATGGGAGAGGCTGGAAAGAAGGAGGATGAATTCAGCTGAGAGGCATGACTCCTGTTTCAGCCAGAATGATCTCCCAAGACAGACATGAGGGCACCCACCAGCCCACAGGCCGGCCTGCTCATGAAGCCCAGCCGTTCAGTACCTTCCTCAGTCCTTCACCGACCACAGGGAGAGACAGCACTTTGCTTCAATGTACATATATATACACATAGAGAAACCCACCAACTACACACAAGTGTATTTGTATCTATATCTATATATATGTGGAGTTTGGAGGATAATTCTAACCCCCTCCCAGGACTTGGGAAACTGAAACAAACACAGAGTAGTAAAAGCCATTGCTTTTCTCTTCCTCACTTCCTAAGACATTTGAAGAGGTGAGAAGAATCGAGTAAAGTGGGAGAGATAGTGTTGAGACAGACGCTTCCTGTCCTCACACACTCCCAGCTCTGACCCACAGATAAAAGCTGTTCCCCAAGTCCTCTGTCCTGTGGGCAAGGCTAGCCAGCTAGATGGTGGGGGAGAGAGAGGCCCACGGGAAGCAGGGGACCACACATCAGACAAGGGCCTGAGCCATCCCATGATGGGCAGAGGAGGACAAGGCCCTGTACAATGATCCCAGTCTGCCCCCTAGGCCTAGCACCCCACCCTGGGGACACTTAGAGTGACGTCAAGTCATAGTAGAGTAGCGTGGCCTGGGTCATCATGATCCACGCTGTTGAGGATCGCCGTCTGGTCTTCTGGAAGCTGACGGTGGCATAAGTCCGAAAGTCGGGCAAAGGGATCAGGACGAGAATGTCTCTTCTTCTTTCGGAGGCAGACAGCTTCGTCGGGCGACAGAACCTGAGAGTTGGGAAGCTGCTGAGCCTGGGAGGCAGAACCGTCTACAGAGAAGACAGACACACAAAAGAAGAAGTGTGAAAAGATGGATCAGAGCCTCACACACTCCATGCATCTCACAGGGATGAAGTCCAAGGTGCCACTGAAACCAAGGGAGCACCTGTGTGCATGGCTCTGAGGCCAAACCGCTGCCGAGAACCTCCTCTTTCCCCACTTGAGCAACCAGCAACCCAGCCACCCCAGCCTTGAGTCAACGAAGTCAGGCAGGTATTTTCCCTTCTGTGAATGCATGGATCTCAATGATCAAGCTGTTTCAGCAATCAGTCTACAAGTATCTGTTGTGCTGTGCCTCTTAGATACCAGTTATCATTATAGGTGGCAAGAAGCAGGGTTTCAATATGCCTCTCACCTACTCCAAACAATGACAGACATTACACGAGACTTCAGTCATGAGCAACAGTCAGGCCTGCACCCCTCTTCTACTGCCAGGGCCATTTATCTGCCTCATGGCCCTTTGGAGGACACAGTGGGAAGGTTTTGTTTTCTAAAGTATACTCCAGCATGGAGGTATGGAGGAAAACACAAACGGCCAAGATTTGAAAAATACGGAAACTGGATTCTAAGGTGTTGCAAGTACAGTAACAAAGAAAGACGGAACAGGAAAGGGCCGGTGGCTAGAGCCCTGCTTCCAAGTGTTACTTACTACCTGCCTGGAGTCTTGAACAAGGAGTATTTCCCAGAGTTGAATGAAAATGGCAACCATCAATAAGAACAGCCAGCGCATAAACCCAAAATTAGGTGTAAGCCAGTATGGTGGCACAAACTTATAATCACCATACTTGGGAGAGTGAGACAATAGGGTTAGGAGTTCGAGGCTGCTGGGCTACATAGTGAGACTCTGCCAGAAGAAAGAGGAGGAGAACGAAGAGGAGGAGAAAGAAGAGCAAACAAAGTATGTTCTAGAGAGAGAAAGATGACTATGTCAACAGAGCTTAAAACTTGTCCTTGATGCAAGGAAAGGCTTCTAGAAGATTTTTGCATGAGATTGTGTGTGTTTGTGCATGTATGTATATAAACACACGTGTTAAAAAGAAAAAAAAAGAACTGTAAAATCTCTACAGCTCACTCTGGTAGAAACAAGAGGATTGAAAGTTCAAGCCCAGGCATGGCTAGTTCCAGGCCAGCCTGAACTATTCAGTGAGATATTGTCTCAAAACAATTACAAGACAATTTTCTTTTTTACTGCATCAGTATTTCCATTTAGTGAACAAGAAAATTACACAGGCTGATGATAGGAAAGCAACCATACCTAAAGGCTAAGTGACGGATGAGTAATTGCTATCTCCCTAGGTCAGGTTAAGGGTGTCACCTCTATGGGATATGATATGAGTGTAGATGGAGCAGAAAGGCAGCAAGGTACTGTACCAACCCAAAAAGGAGAGGAAGGGACTAGAGCTTCCATTTTTTCAGTAAGGACAACCAAAGAAGGCCAGATATAATGCAAAGGGGAGCCAACATACCTCACCAAAGGATCAGGTGTGAGGGCAAAAGACTTTGGGGAGAAGCTGAGCATGAATGAAGCACCACCATTCACGTAGCTGAAGTGGGGAGCGGTGGTTTTGAAGAGGATAATCAAAAACATTAAGAGTTATAAGACATTCAAGTCTGAGTTCAATGGACAACTGGAAATATAAGATTTGAACTCAGGAAAGACAGCTGGGCTAAAGGCAGACACCCGAGAGCTATTAACACAGACCAGGCATAGGACAGAACAGGTGCAGCTGACGTGGCCCATTTTATAATAATTAAATGAGATTTAATTATTAAAATATACAGTCATGAATTATATAACAATATTTTAACTAAGAAAAGGTCATATATTCAAAGGCAGTTCCATAGACTGTATTACATGACGACTGTCCTCGTTAATATAAGCATAGTCTATGATGTTCACACAACACCCAGATCATCTAAAGGTGCATTTTTCAGAATGTGTTCCTATCATTAAATGACGAAGATGCAAACATACAAATGGAATATATATGTATGTATTATGTATCTGTTTAAATTGAATTATTTTAAATTCTGCTTGAAATTTGACCCAAGCCTCAGAAAACTCATTTTTGCTGAACATGGCAGCACACACCTATAATCCTACCCATCAAAAGGTTGCAAGAGGACCAAAAGTCAGGGCCAACCTAAGCTATACAGCTTGTTTCAGGCCAGCCTGAGCTATCTAGCTAGACCCCGTCTCAAGGCGACAAGATAATTTTCTTTTTCTCTGCCTTTGTACTGCCATCAACAAACTGACGGGAAACTGGCCACATCCAAAGGCTAAGTCATCAATGAGTTTAGGGGCTTGGCCTCTGTGGAACACTTTTTCACACCTGGCTTTTTAAGACAGTTACTCAATAGAAGTCATCAAAGATCTGCAAAGAAACTTCTGAATATTCTTCCTTGACAGATCGTCATAACATTCCTACAGACATTGGTGTAGAGAGAATATCTGATAAGCATCAACTGCGTTTCTAAATGAAGGATCAATTCTTTTTTGCACTCTTTCTAAGTTACCCATCACTGCTGGGTATGCACCAGACACATTTCAATGGAAGTGCCCCTTAGGAGACAATGAGAATTCACTCTCTATCCTTAGAAAAGGTTAGTCAACGTAGAGACTGGCCCGTGCCACATGACCCTAAGCTCTATCACGCCTGCCCGGTGTTCAACTAGAGGGCTTGAAATGGTGACAGAGCATCGTACAAGGAGACAGGGATAGCAACGAAGTGTGCTTCAGACTGGGAAAGAGCAGCGTACTACTTATGTTCCTCAAAAACACACCGAAACAATTTAACATACTTCCTAAAGCTGTGAATACACACAAGGATCTACGGGTACGCATGCCCTCGGAGCAATGACTCCCCAGGTAGGAGGAGATGAACTGGGAAGGGAAGGCAGTCAGATGTCTTTCTTGTGTTTCTACACGAAAATCATTTGTGCATTATTGAAAACGAGTGTTTAAAAGGAAATCAAGAACAAGAGAAGCTGGCTTCACTTCTAGAGAACACCCAAGGTTGGGATCCTGGGCCCCCAATCCTTATCAATTGGGAAAAGCACGGTGGAAAGAGGAGTGGCGCTTCCCACCATTTACCGGATCGTTTCTTTGACTTCGAAGAGCCCTTGGATGACTTTTTGGGCTTCTTTATCCGTTGGTATCTCAGAGCCTCCAGCCTCTCAGGCACAGCAGCGTTCCCGGGTGCAGGTGGAAGTATTCTGCAAGGAACAATTAGAGAGGCACAGGTCAGCTCCCAGAAAGGAGCCTTTGAAGAGGGCTGGAAGAAAGCCAAAGGACTGCCCATAGAAGGATGGAGCCCAGGGATGGAGTCCGGGGTGTCCACAATCATTCCTGGACACTTGCCTTCCTATTGCTCCTGGAAGGGAGGAAACCCGATAGAAAGCTCCAGCGGCAGGAGGCCTATCTCAGGTGGAAACCAACCTGTGGAGCGATCAGAAGATCCTAGGAAAGGAGAGAGAGGCTTTAATGTCAGCCTACCACACATCACTTAGGCTGGGACAAGCAAGTGCCAGAGAAGAGTCGGTTCCTAGAACTCACCATCATCAAGACCTTTAAGTAAAAAGTGAAGAGCAGATTAAACCAAGAGGTGAGCAAATCCAGTCCCAGCAAGCTGCCTCCCATCTCCAGGGACAGGAAGGGACAAATAGCCAGTGAGGTGTGGGCTTTGCGGCACCCAGCTTCACAGAGCTACTCCCTCCACCTGCAAGATTCATCTAGAACCTCACAGCTAACTGCTGCAACGCACCAACATCTTCAGCAGGTCTGTCCGCAGGACACTCTGCAGACTAGGCTCAGATTTCCTCAGTCTCATCAGAAAACAGAAGAGAGTAGAAGATTACGACAGGGCCAAGTGTTCAAATCCTAGGGCCTCGCAAAGGCCTTGCTGTTTGTGACTGGTCTCCAACGTGAACGTTCTGTATCTTAAGATTCAACCTAAATGTTGAGATTGTTGAGAGAGGAGACGCCTACATATTGACCCTTCTTTCTCCACCCCAGTTATGGGATGGATCAAGTCAGCCATTTAAACAGAGCCTGTGCAGTCTCAGTCACAAAGGGAACCAAAGCAAACTGAATGCCAAGAGCAGTGTGTGACACCATGCCTCTAGAGAGAGCTTTGCCAAGAGTCATAAAAGAAGAAAATGGAGAAGACAAGTTATCAATCTCAGTTTTTCTCAAAGTAAGACAACTTGGAGCCTGAGGAACAAAGAGGGCAAGAGAGAGGCAGATATGATTCTTTTTCACAAACACTGGTACTGGAATGAGACCAGGTAAGGGAGGAACATTCTAGGGCTATGGCAGACAAAGGTGACTCTCTTTGGTCTCCAAGCACCACGTCTCCCTTCCCCACATCCATCACAGTGAGGTTTTAGCGAATCCTGATTTTTAAAAAAGAAAACCTGATGGTCCTGTGAAAGCCAAAGAAGTCCCCAAAGGTCCATAAGCTACCTGAGGTAGGGGAAAAAAGTGAGGGGGACAAAGAGAAAGGATGAAAAGACAGCACTTCTCCACCATCGAAGGTCTCTACGAGCAGTGGGAAAAAGAAACTTACAGATTGTGGTAGAGCCTCTGGTCTCTGGAAATAACTGGCAGTGAAGAAAGCTCCATCTTCCTTGATGGATGCCATTTGCTCCAAAGTCTTTTAGCGCATTTAGAAACGCTCTCAAGTTCAAGTCAGAGGCAACTCCTTAACATCCCACGGCCCCCACAGCATCACTATGTACCACACAAGTACCCACACCCCATGATAAAGCAAGCTAGTTCAGTGTGAGCAAGTGCCCCCCCAAAGACCCAATATGCCAGTGTCCAATCCCTTTCCCTTCTCCCAACCCAGTTCCACCCAGAGATCATCCCCGAAAGCTGCAGCTGGAAGGGATCTTGGAGAGACCTTGAATCACCCTTTCTCAGCTTGGACAATGTTCTCTGTGTTACCTGAAAGGAAAATCAAAGACATGAATCCTCCACAATTTGCCATCTCTTATCTAGACCCTGGCCGGCATCCAGAAAGGCCATGTGAGGTGAGATACACAGTCAAAGGAGACATGAGACAGGTGGGAACAGCGCTCCCCAGCACAACCCTTGACGACCCACAGTTACAGCACAGTTCTCCCTTTTCCCCCAGCCAATAGGCAGAAGCAGCATGGGAGCCGCCTCTCCCTCCTGTGGATGGTAGGATGGGAAAAACAATTCACTAACACACAATAGCTGGAGAAACGGTGAAACCGCTTTCCATATGCTCCACAGAGAGCCATGAGTTCAAAAGCCAGTGCCAATCCAGCCAACCACTGAAAGAGCCCTCGGTGGTGGGGTCAGGGCACAGGCTATACAAGAAGCTGGTACAGAGTCCCCCTGAAAATTCCCAAGGATTCTTCGGGTAGGTGAAATTTTCAAGGGGTGGGATACCAATAGCACAATTAACATATTGTTACTATTACATTTGTATTATATAATGTGTGTTTACCACTTACCACGTCTGAGTCTAAGAGGTGAAGACTGCATTAACCATATTCTAGATGGAGAAGCTGAACTGTAGAAAAGGACCAACTTAGCCAAATACCATCAATCAGGCAGACTCTTCAGTATTAGGCTAAACTGCTCTTTAAATTTCTTCCCAGTTAAGTGGGTACAGAGGCTATAACAGACAAAACAGATTCCCTGATCCGCCTAACTGCTCTGCAGTACACTGACCACTGCTGCCCTCTGCTTCAGTGACACAGACAGAAGACAGACCAGGGACAGGGCAAACTGCTAAAGTTTCATTTTGAGGCACAAACCCCCAAATAGCAATGACATATCAAGAAAGAATCCAATTTTCACTTGAGAAGCAGCCAAGTTCCAGCCCTTCCAGGATACCTGCCGCCCATCTGCCTGAGCTCCTGGCTCAGGACTCAGACACTGCGACACAGCAGACGATGTCTCCTGGAGGCACCAGGATTTACTTGTGTAATGCCAGAGGCAAAAATAAAAGCAAGCCTTTAGCAGGACAGGTGGGAAGAGAGGCACAGACATAATGGGTCTGTTTTAAGTGAGTTATACAGAAAAGACATGAACTGTTTCCCAGGACACTTTAAGAACAGCGCCACAAGTCCTCTGGTATCGACCTGCCTCCCGTTTTTAAGAAGGGTAATTGTGTCCCAAGTCTACCTGGCATCACTCCACCTTTGGAACCTTTGGCATTGGTGTCTAGAATAGGAATCAGGATAAAGAACTCTGAAATCAACCTGAACTTGACCTGTAGGTAAGGCGTTTACAACAGACTCCAACCCTGGTCTCCCAAGGCGGAAGCTCCGTTCTCCTTCTGGTCAGTCTTGACTTTTCCCCACATACAGGACTGCTGCACACTCCAGGTCCCCTTCTCCCAGGAGATGACCCAGATATACTACTGCCAGGCAAGGGTCTCCAAGCCTACGAGCTTTCCTGGTCTCAGTTCTGTGATCCTGTGATGTTCCTTGCAGCTCGGAATTACCAAAGATTGCCAACATTTACTTCAAAATCCACCCCCACGCCAGGCCACACAAAATTCCCAGTCCATTCATTCAACCTAAGAGGTGTTGTCTGCTCCCTAGAGCAGCTGAGAAAGAGAGATGGCATATTTACAACATAGGAAAACCTTAGGCCAGGAAAGTCAAAATCCAGCTGACCATTTCCTTGCTTTCGTGCTCTAAGAACTGGCCATCAAGACACGTGTGACAGCAATTCTTGACACACCTGGGAGCCTCAGCTGAAGAACTGCTGCCATTAGACTGGCATGTAGGCACGTATGTGGGGCATTTTGATTGCTATAGGTGGAGGGTGTAGCTGTGGATGGGACCATTCCTAAAGAGGTGAACCCGGTCTTTATAAGAAAGGTCGTTGAACATAAGCCAGCAAGCCAGCAAGCCAGTAAGCAGTATTCCTCCACGGTCTCTGCTTCGGTTCCTGACTCCAGGTTTCTCCCTTGAGCTTTTGACCTGACTTCCCTGAGCGATGCGCCTGCAAGCTGAATCAGCCCTTTCCTTCCCAAAGCTGCTTTTGGTTTTGGTGTTTATCATAGCAACAGAAGGTAAACTAGAGCAACACAGTTTCCCATTACTGCCCCCAGACAGGAGGCAGAAAGAAGGAGCTTGGAGGCTGCTTCCTCTCATCACGGATGAAAGGATGGGGAAATCTATTCAAGTACATGACAGTCAGGGAAAAGGAGTAAGCACTCTCTATGTACCCCAGAGACAACCAGGAATTCACAAGCCAGCATCATGCCAGCCCAGCCAGATCACAAAAGGGATCTCTGGGGGAGGGGAGGTTAGGGTGCAGACTCAGTGTTCTGCCTCAGGACTCAGGAAACTCTTGTGTCCAAATGGGGACTCCTTCCTAGAATCCACCTAAATAAAAGGGGGTCAGGTTACATTTTTCAGGCCCCTGTCTCACAGAGGGCACAGGAAATGGAAGTCGACAGAGATGGAAAATCGGAGTATTACCAGCATCAGAGGGGCACTGAGTAAGTGGCTGGGCCCCCCAGTGACCCACAGAAGAATAGATCCACATACTGCAACTCCCCACACTGATATGGGAGCTGGGAAGAGGATAAAGAGGGAAGAGAGAAAAAGAGGACGGGGTGGGGGAACAGCAACAGGAATAAACAGGAGGAAAGGACAGAAACTGGAGGGGAAAGAAACAAAGCAAGGACAAATGCAGACAAGAAGCATCACCATGTCTCCAAGCAAGACCAGGGGACACATGCAAAGGTGCAGCATGAAGACAGCATCTACAAAGGAGCCACCGCTTCCCCATGGCCCAGCAGCTCCTGTGCCCCAGGGAGTATTTCAGCAAGCAGGAGAATGAGCAGAGGTTCCTGTTGCCTAGCACCAGAAAGGCCTAAGGCGGATAATGTAGAGGGCTTCATTCTTCCGGGCTGGGGATGCTAGCCAGGCCTAGGAAAGGAACAACTGTCCTTCACTGCTGCCCCTGGACTCTAGGTTTGCCACGGTGATAATGTGGCTGGGTTCTCTCAGATCTGACATGATGAAGACATTGGGAATGATAGGGTCAGGGGAATTTGGGGGGGGGGCGGGGAGGGGCTGGAAGTCACAGATGACAGTAGAGCCTGTCTACTTCCCAGTAACTGGGTAAGAGCTGTCCTAGAGCTACCAAACCTCGGGGACAACAAAGGAGCTATGCGAGGGAATTGTGGGGAGGACAGGCACGGGGCAGGGAAGCTGATCATTGCCCCTGCTCTGTAACATCCATCCAGGAGGTCCTGGAAGCAGGTGAGCTCGCAAGCACTGCACGATCCTGCCAACAGGGGTGGCTACAGGCTGGCATTCAGTCGGCCTCACACCATGCTAGGGCCTCTGGGATACTGACTGACAGCTTTAGAGCTTCAGGTCATAAAGAAATGTCCCTGCCGTCTCTTTATGGGAGGCCTCTCTTATGACACAATGAGATTTACAGTCCTGAATTACGAAGAGCAGCCTGCCATGGCACGTGAGAGAGAAGCGAGTAGCTTCTCACTTGGAAACCAAAGCACCAACACAAAAGCTCCTTCTTCCCACCCAGGAGCCTGGTGCAGTTTGCCAGTCCAGCATGGGCAATGGAGCAGATGCAAAAAGGAGCATCTCTTTAGGATGCTTTGACAGAGAGGAAGTTCTGAGTGTCCTGAGCATCCTTAAGAGGTACATGACCCCTTCACTGGGGGTCCTTCTTTTGGATTCCACCTGGAAGGATGCCGGAGGAGCCAGCCACAGTAGGGGCGGACATAGCGTTGATCTCTGGGATTTTTCAGCTTTCTGCTAACTCAACTCCCTTCTCCCTGGCATGAGTTCTCCCGAGGCCTTTTCCTAAGGACATGACCCTAGGAGGCCAGTATAGCTATGACAGGGACCCTGAAAGCAATGTGGCTCTTAGGACTAGGTCACATTTCAGTCCTGCAACAACCATGAAAGGGCTGCAGAATGCAAGAAGCCTGGGGGAGTGGTTACACTTCCCACCTTCCAAAGACCTGGAAGCCACCTGATCCTGAGGACCCAGATGGATGTGGAAGAGGGACCTCAATCATTAAGAGCGCCAGGAAGGGAAAAAAAAATCTCAGGAAAAGTAAGGGATTAGCAACCCCAGGAAAAGATCTGAGTTTAGGGGGAGGGGTTGTCAGGGAGGACACTATCCCTGAGTCTGCTGGGTAAACTGAGCAGTGAGGTAGAGAGAATGAGAGGACCCTGGATCTCAGTATGGACCCAAACAGGTCCCCAAGGGTACAGATGCAAGGCTGATTGTGAAAATTCTGGGTCCTTTGGGGTTCATGCGGGGTCCTGCAGCTGCTGTGGGGGTTTATATGGGTGTTGGCAGTGGAGTGGCAAGTGAGAACAACTACAGCCTGTTCTAGAAAGGTGGGTGTGGGCTTGGAGGTTAAAAGCTACAGCTAGGCAGTGCCCCGGCATGGCCAGCTGAGCAGCTGGAGCGGTAGAGCAGTGCGATGTGGGGAACCCAGAAGCCATGGGAACCCAGGAGCAGCGGCTGCCCAGGTGGGGCAATGAGGGGGATGTGTTTTGGATCCCCTCTAACAGAAGCGATGGCCCTGCTGAAGCCCCATCCCCCTGCCCGCCCCGCCCCGCCCCACCCCGCCGATGACCTCCCTTACCTATTGAGCTGAGGAGAGGCTTGTCTCGACAACACTGCCCAGATAGCTGAGATAATCAGAAACAAAGCAGTTACCAACACCGGCCAGGTGAACCACCCACGCGCACCCAGAGGGGAGAAGGGGGGCACAGCGAGCAGAGACCCCAGGCGAGGCCAGAGGATGGGTGAGGGAGAAGAGAGAGCCAGAGAACCAAAGGCATGATGGAACAGAGATGGTGAGCGGGCTGTACAAGGCACAGACAGGGAGTGAGGACAGCAGATTCTGCTGCAGACAGAGGCGGGTGCCCTAGCTAGCCCCTAGGATCCCCACACAGCCTGCCCACCAGGAGCGCCCGCAGTTTCCAGTGACCCGAGTGGTGGGAGGGGGAGGGCTGGGATCCCTCCTCTCCAGCCACCAGGACATCCCTCCACCACCAGGACAGCCTCCTCTCGAACTTTGCTCCCTTCCACAGGCCACTACATCAAGAAGAGAGAACCCAAGAGAAAGAGTGAGAAAGAGAAAGGAGAAAGGATAAGGGAAAGGTGAGGGAAGAGGGTAGGGTGGGCTCGAGTCTCTTCAGAGCAAACTGGGTCAACCTCAAGGAAATGGAGAAGGAAAAGAGGAAGACAGACTTGAAAAGGAACAAAGGCTAGGAGGACGGGAGGAGGGCAGGTTGACAGAAGAAGAGGTACAGACGGGCGTCCAGGCCGACTGGTACCTGGAATACCAGCTGCTACAGTACAGAGTGTGCTCTCCCAGACGAGCAGATCTCGGGAACTTGTCTCTCTGTCTCTCTGTAGCTTCCTGTGACGCACACAGGATGGAGGGGATATGGCTCCCCACACAGGACGGAGGGGATATGGCTCCCCACACACGGGTCTGAGCTTGTTCTTAGCCTCCAGGGGCACCTTCCTGGAGAGACTAAGGACGGCCTGGAGTTCAGCACTTACTGGGCATGCTAACAGGCATCGGATAGAAGCACACGGGGCCCCGGAGCAGCGGCCCTACGTGGTGCGGAGTGACTACGCAAAAGGAGACTCTGACACAAGGTCTGTAGGCAACTGCAGAGAACCGCCGCTACCCAACACCGAGATCACCAGGATATGGTCAGCCTCAACCTCAGGAGCAGGATTCACAGACATCACTGCCTGCTGTGCTGACCCCTTCCTCTTCCCCATATTCCTGATGCACGGAGAGTCTTCACTGAACTCTGGGCTGGGTGAGGCAACTCATGAAGCTCCTGACAGGGTACCAGCCCGTAAGCCCACCAGTCCCAGTGAAGACACCCTGCCAGTGTGTGGCCAGACCTCCTCTCCCAGAGGTCCGGCAGTGTGTCCCAAACAAAGCCCATTGTTGGTATGTTGGGGAGGTAGGGGTCAGAGTAAGGCATGGGGAGCTTGATTGGAAGTGGGCCGGAGACAGTGGCTTACACTCACCCTGAACTAGGTAAGGTTGTTGGGGGATCTGGCCGGAGTGGCTCCTCCCCCATCCTCCGAGGGGAAGGCGTCTGTCCAAACACATCCAAGTTGTCCCCTGGGGCCGGAGGGGCAGGTCCCGGTGGAGGAGAAGGGTAGCCTGTGGCCAGAGTGGTGAAGCCCATGGTGGGTCTGTAGCTGGGGCTCCCACTGCGGCTGCTCTGTGAAGGAGATCCGGTGGACGGCGTGGACTTGCGAGAGAAGCTGACCGCAGCTGGCGGCTGGAGGGTAATCTCTGACATCTCAGACTGCTGCAGTAGGCCTGGTCGAGGTCGGGCTCGAGCAGCGAGCTCAGGGGAGCCAGTGCGGGAACTGAGGGGGCTTTGGGTCAGAGGTGAGAGCCGGGAGGGCTGTAGCACCACTTGATGTAAACTGGGCTCGGCACGCCGGGCCTGCCGGGGACTGGGCCGGGGCCTGGGCTGGGGCTCGTACCACCGGGTATCCAGGCCAAATGTGCTGGGGCCACTGTGCCCCCCGGGCTCAGTCGGCTCGGGGTAAGGCAACACCGGTATCCCCATACCTTGGCTGGTATGTCTTAGCTGCCCTTGGCTGACCAGAGGTTGCATAGGTCTGTCCTGCCACTTGGTGGCAGGGGGTGCCGGGATGGGGCCCCTGCCAGGTGACTTGCCAACCCAGCCTTTTGGCGCCTCCAGAGATAGCATGCCTGGATAGGCTGCAGGCACCTGGAGGGGGGTTGGGGGCAGTCCTCGGGGTAGGCAGGCCTTGGGCTGCAAACTCTCGGCCACATCACAGGGGTGCAGCTGATGGGGGAACATCATGGCTGGGGTCTCCAGTCCCCCAAAGGGAAATTCTGGCCGGCCCCAGGGCTCAGGGGAGCGCCCTCCTGTAGGTGTCTGAGTCAAGGGCAAAGTGCTGTTGGAAGCATTCTCTCCATTTTCCTCAGGGATGGTGGGGTGGCCAAAAGGCCCCTCGGTGTGCAGGGGTGGGGATGACATGACCGAGCTCAAGGGGCTGCCCACTTCTGGCATATAGAAGGGTGGAGGCTCCACCTCCCCAGGGCTGCTGCTGCTCAAGTATCCATAATACTGGCCATGGTGGAAGGACCGAGGGGCAGGGGGCCTCGCTTGGCCAGTAGCCTGGAGCCGTCCTCCCAGTCCACTGGGGCCCTCGAGCCCACGAGGCTGGAACCGAGGGCTGTATGCTGGTGGTGGCAGGTAAGGGTCCTGGCTGGAAGACATAGGGGTCAGCTGGGGCTTCAGAGGAGCCACAGACGTGGGCACCAGTGTGTCTTCATTCTCCTCGTCTGACTGCCGGAACTCGGGGTACATGTCCGTCTCTTCAGCGAAGGGGAAGCCCTCGATTCGCCGGCCCTTCACCGAGGGCTCCATCTCAGAAGGGCCCATGACAAAGCGGCCATCGGGACCTCTGCTGATTAGCTCAATGGGTGTGGTGGCCTCAGCCTCAGCCTCAGCCTTAGCCACGCTATACTTCCTGCTGCTGATAGCCCTCTTGGTCTTTTTGTACAAGGACAGCTCTTTTTCCCTTGTAGGGCTCAGCATCCTCTTGGCTGCAGGCTGGCCCTGGTCGTCAGAGGATTCAGATGGGGCTCGGAGAGTGCGGATGCTCTCAGGACTCACCTTGCCCGAGGACAAGCTGCAAGCGATAAGAACGAAGGTGATAAGGGGTGCTATAGAGCCTACAACTTTATGTCATCGTCTCAACAGTGACTTTAAAGGAAACAGGCATGGATGGGCTGAATATTTCGGTCAGAAACTCTGGCCAACTTTCTCAATTGTCTAGACACGTATCATCCATTTTTGGAATAAACACCCACACTGCTACTTTTCTTCTGGCCAGCGCCTAAATTTGGTACACCCTGCCCAAGTGCAACTCCAACTTTATTCCCTAGTTGTTCAAGAAATGCAAGCTAATATTAACACTGACTCTAGCAAAGCGAAAGACAAAAAAACCGCAAAGCTAAACAAATAACTTACTAGCTTGGATCATCTATACCACACTCCCTCAGTCCATGTGGGCAACTTAAAACTGACATGCCAACCTGAAAATGTGTAATAGCTTAGGGAAATGGGGCCAGCTAAAACTAATAGTTTACCTATGTCCAGCCTCCGCCTTCTACCTATAGACCCCCAAGAGCCAGAGATACTTACGGAGACTCAAGACTCTTCCTACAGTGAGTGATGGAGAGCGGAGGATCTGGAAGGAAAAGCAAAAGGAAGAGGCCTGAGCCCACAAACAAAACTGGCACATTCTCCAATCAGGGTCCACAGAGAGGCCTGATATACAGTCACAGTGGAAAGGCTTCGCTTGCCTGGCAGCTCTATGCCCAACTCAGAGACCCTCTCTCCCTGTAGCCTTGGCCCATTCCCATTCTCTCCAATACCCTTGCTCTCTTCCCCTTTTCAAATCAAGCCCTACTGAGCATACAGGCACATGCCTATAATCTCAGTACTCGGTAGACTGAGGCAAGACAATCTCGAGATTGAAGCCAGCCTGGGCTCTCTATCAAAATAACAACAACAAGAATTGTAACAATAACAATGATAATAGTAATAGTAGTAATAATTAATAAAGGATGTGAAGTGGGGGTGGAGCTGGATTGGTGGGTCCTGGAGGGAATTAGAGGTAGTGGGGGAAGATAATAGATGTGTGGAATTTTCCAGAAATAAGCAAAAATATTTTAAAAATCAAATCTAATCCCACTGACAGCTCTGCCTGCAAGATCCCTGCGTCCCTCTTTCCAGAAGCTCTCCAAGTGGTTTGCCTGCCTCCTGCTAGTCGGGCACGGAGAGAGGACAGGCGCCTACCTTTCTTCCGCTTGAGCTTGCGCTTCCGCTGCTTGTTGACAAAGCAGGCAGCCAGAGTGCTGAAGAGGATGGCGGCCGCCAGGAAGCAAATGGTGGCCACTATCCCAGCCAACACCGGCCGGGCCAGTCCATCATCGGTCAGGTCCGGCTGTGGGAAGATGTCTGCAAGGAAGGCCAGAAGCACTCGTGGGTCTCATGCTTGCCAAAGTTTTCCCCACCTACTCTGAGATTTGATCTCTAGAGACTTTTCCCCGTGGCAGAAGAGGCTGGGGCCTGGCTTCCACACCCAGTTCTCACATGAGCCTTTAAAGAGGAGTAATGGGGTCGGTGCGGCAGTGTGGAGAGAGGTAAGGAAGGGGCAGTCTGTGACAGTCAAGTAACTTCCCTGTAGCTTACAAAGAAGAAATGATACCCACATCTCCCCTCCCGAGGATAATCCCCAGTCATCGTCTATGGCTGTCTGTCACTATGAGTGCGGCAAAGCGCTTCCGCGCCTGCTCCCATCCTGCGAGCTACACACAGACTCTCCCTCTCCAAATGAAGACACTTGACTGGCAAAGCCTGAGGAACTGACTCACTCCGCTATTGGTGCCACCCTAGCAGGAGCACAGTTATTCCAATTGCCAGCCTTCTCCCATGCCATCTATAGAATGAAGACACCTTGGGGATACAACAGAGAGGAACTGATAGGATAGAATATGGGCCCATCCATCTTCTAACTCCTTATAGGACAGGCTGGAAGCTGCCTACAGCAAGGACTGGTCTATCTTGGTTATTCAGGCCCCAGAAGCAGACTAGAGCTATAGAGAGGATGGGCTCATTTTCCTTCCACAGTTAAAGAACAAGCTTTATGCAGGATTCACAGGCCAGTTAGTGACAGAGCTGATCCAGACCTCAGCCCACTGTACTGCACACGTGGGCCGTGGGATCAGTAGGTGCCACTCTTACAGGATACCGAAGGGGAAATTCAAACTTTGAGATACGGCTGGCCAGAGTTCGCTTCCATGTCAACAATGATAATGGATAAAAAGAATCCACATCACGCCGATGGACCATTGGAAATAGGGGAGCTAACTATAGGGGATGCCGCTGTTGCTGCAGCCTCGTTGCCCCCACGTGGGACTGTCTGACTAGGCATGCTTCCTTACTTTGAGGGACCAGGGACAAGGCTACTGAGTCAGAACAGTTCACAGAACCGAGTGCGCAAAACACTCAAGTCCTCTACTTTGGCTCTGGCTGGAAGCTATTTTTCTATGTTCTTCTTCTCTCTCTCTCTGCATCTCTTCCCTGGAGGGAAGCCAAAACAGAAGCAGCCGCCTATGGGAGATAACTTGAGTTTACACAAACACCCCAGGGTGCCTAATATAGAAGACAAAAAAAAAACAAAAAAAAAAACAAAAAAACAACCTCACACTCTTCCCCTTCCCCGTATGCCCTCGGCTTCACATCTCTCTTCCTATCTGTCCACACCAGTGCTTTTGTAACTCCAAGAGGCTTCCTACAAGAGCTTTCTGGCCAAGAACCTTGCAACCTGGTCCTAGGGATCTCAGTACACACTACGCCCAGGGAAATGGTGCCTGGCTGGCTTACTAAGCAAGAGCCTCTCCCAAACTAAGGACACCACTTCCCTGGCGAGGATCTCTGCTATGTTTCAGGAACTCTGGAATGGAGAGAAGACATGTGGAAATGGGATCAGTGCCAAGAAAAAAAAATGGAGAAAATGCTAGGGAGTTGGCTTTATTTAGCCTGAAGAAAAAAAGAAAAAAAAAGCACCAAAACTCTAGGGAGAGGAAGAAAGGAAGGAAAACAACACCAAACAACAATTTTCCAAATAAAACCCACATAATTATAAGGAAGCCTATAATAGGCATTCAACAAACACTTGTTGACCTGCTATGTCTTCCCTCTAATTCACGGTGCCCGCCCCATCACACACCATAGCTCAAGAGCAAACAGAAAGTGTATAGCAAGCAGCGCACGCTGACAGGATGGAACGGATTTCCTTCCTCGGCTAGCTTACAGTGCAGCAGCGGCCCAGCTCCACGGTGGGATAAACCATCATGTGTCATGGAATCACAGATCTGATGGACTTCAGAAAGGCTAGGACTTCCAAGCTTACGTCTCTAACCCAGCCCGTCCTCCCAGACTAGCTGTTCCACAGAGGACTCTCATGTGGCCCTAAGGCTTATGTCCTGGTTGTTGTTAGACGATTTGGGAACCCAAAGTACCTGTGCTGGAGACGCCGGCGATGTTGCTGGGCTCGCTGATCAGATCCTGCATGACAGCCAAAACCCGGAACTCATACCACGTATCCTGCAATTCGGGAACAATACCCAGTCAGCTGCGGGGCTTAGGACCACAGCCACTGACCCTGCACATGACTTCCATGGAACAGGGTGCCCTTGTCCCAGGAAGTGTTTAATGATGACTGCTTGTATCAGTCAATGACTTGTGTGCATGTTCCCACCATCCGAGCTATGGACTTCGAGCCGCACACACACACTGAAAGACTGCAGAGATAGACGCACAATGAGCTCTCAAATGGCATCATGAATCAATTCCAGTGGCCATTAAGAGCATTCAGGAAAGGGGAAATTGAAGGATGCATGGATGAGATCTCTTCTATCTGTGAAGCAAGGTTCTTTCTCTCTCAAGAAAAAGATGTTCCTGTTTAAAAGATGTCCACCAAAAAAAAAAAAAAGAGGGAATGTGTTTTCACCCAGGACTCTGAATTATTAAAACAAGACCCCTTCTATTGACCAGCCTAGGAGACAACTTTTCTAGGGATTCCTTAGCCCACCCTAGCTGGAACCCAGGAAACTCAGTCCTGAGGTCTGATGACCCCTACTGGCCTCAGCCTGCCTTACCCTAGTAGAGTCTATAGCTGAGTCAAACCATTTGTGTAGCACTGGTCCCCAATGTCAAGCTAGCTAGTTCTGCTCTGGGGACATAATCCAACCCTTGGTAGCAGACTAGGGAGAGTCTAAGACCACAGATAAAGAGGATCAGGGCAGGACTCCTGAGGTGCGTCACTCAATACTCAGTGGCTTTACAAATAGTCATAACAACTCCAGAAACTGAGAATAAGAGACAAAAAAATTAAAGTCCTCACCTGTGACAGATCCTTGGCAAAAAAGTCTCCATCAGTGCCTGGAATGGCATCATCCAGCATCTCCCAGCGCTCCCCAACTCGGAACTCCATGATATAGCGGTCAATGGGGAAGCTGTGATTGGCAGGTGGGAGCCAGGACAGGAGCACACCCTGCTGGGTCCGGTTGGCTGTGAGGCACCTTGGTGGGGTCACCAGCACCAGGGGTTCTGGAGTTGTAACGGGGAATGCTATAGAAGGAAGAGGAAGAAGAGAGATGACGGCCGCAGATCCCCAAGCCAACGTGGGGAGCAGAGCCGAGCAAAAGATGAATTTGGTTCAGAGAGGTGAGAGGGCGTCACCTCCTGATTCCAGGAAATGTTAAGTCAGGGCTGGTGACCCAGAGCTTTGTGACTCTTTTCAGACTAGGACAACTGCAAGATGATCAAAAACCTCCTCAGAAAGGAAGAGGCAGCAGGCACCATGGAGAAGAGAGCAGAATCTAGAGCAGAGTACAGTCATGTGCCACATAACATCCCTGAAGGTGGCCCCATGAAATTATGGAGCTAAAAGTTCCTATCATCTAGTAAGAGTAAACACTGTAGTGTAGGGGAGAAAAACGGGTGCCTCCCACGTGGGTGGTACATCAGTATGAACAAATCTGTGGCACTGCGGGTCATGTTACGTGCAGAATACATGACGCCAGCAACACCCAGCCATGAGTGTTTACTATGTGCATGCATTTATTATGCCATATACGTTTTATTAAGATTTATTTATTTATTATGTATGCAGTGTTCTGCCTGCATCTATCCCCGCAGGCCAGAAGAGGGCACCAGATCTCTTTACAGTAAGCCACCATGTGGTTGCTGGGAATTGAACTCAGGACCTCTGAAGGAGCAACCAGTGCTCTTAACCTCTGCGCCATCTCTCCAGGCCCTGTGCTTTATTTCTACGGCTAGGGTGTACTCCAACAACGGAAAAGGTTTCTGGTGAAAACAGCCCACCCTGCTGTAGCAGCATCAGCTCCGTGGATCTACAGTTCACTGGATTTCTTGGTTGCATCATTTTGTCTCATGTGCCATGCCATCTACACAATGATGTCATTGCTTAATGACACATTTCTCAGATGTGGTTTCCTCTGATGCTTTCCCTACTATTAAGAGGCAACGTGGTTTATCTTCTGCTCTCATCCCAAGAACTGATAAGCTCTTCTCATGACACACGAGTCATACTTTTGATTCCATTTGAGGCCCTTGAGCTCAAAATGAGGCCCGGGCCAGGCTTGATGGTGCACACCTTTAATCCCAGCACTTGGGAGACCAGGCAGAGCTCTGTGAGTTCAAGTCCAGCTAGGTACAAAGTGAGTTCACTCTACACAGTGAGACCCTACTCAAAAACAAACAAACAAAAAATGAGGCCCAACAGAGGAACTTCAGAGTTTGGGGTGAGCATTTTACACCTGCCATCCACGGGGCAAAAAAGGGGGCTGGAGACACAACCTCCAGTCCACCCGAGAAGTGTTTGCTTCCCAAGGCTTGTTCTTAGCCACTTCCCCACCCCCAGAAGAAATACAACTGTAGTCAGATAATACAGAAGGACTCCCTGTCCCCTTGTAGAACTGCCAAACATTCATACATGGCATTGAACCTCTCCATTCCATCTGAGGGTTCCCATGATATGGGACCAGAAACCCTACAGAAGGAAATGGCAAATCCTTACTGGGACATCAAAAGAGCCCATTACAGAGAACCCTTGATAAGGTACTGGCACACACTAAGCCCTAATGTTAGCTCTAAGACTCTCACTAGCTTCACCTTTGTCTAGCCCAGACCTGCTAAGAAATAACCCTGATACACACCAGCCCAGGACCTCACCTAAAGTGTTCACAGTGACCACCTCACTGAAGGCGCTGGTTCCCAGCCTGTTCTGGGCCAGGACACTGAACTGGTATGCAGTCTCAGGCTCCAAGCTGTCTACCAGCAACCAGCTGGGGCCCGGTGGCACTGACAAGGACAGCCAGTCGTGGGGCCCAAACTGAGCCCGCTTCATCCTGACCAAAAGAGAGAGAGAAGAGATGGGGGAGAAGGGGTGGGGTGGGTCACACTGGAGAGAATAGCATGCATGCAAGGTCCCCAAGGAAAAGGCAGTGAAGATACAGCATTCCCAGGTCCAAGGGCAGGAAGAAGGATAACCAAGGTGGGGTTACCTGCCCGGCTCTGGCTATGCCAACTTTCATGGCACCTGGGCACACCCCACTGTGGTACCTCCCCATGGAAAGGGGGTCCTCGGGTGTAACTCATGCTGAGGACACTTGGTCAAGTTACCAATTGCACTGTGAGAGAATTCCGCTCTCAGTACCACTTTATATATGGGTTCTGCTTGATAGAGTAGGGACACTGGATTTGAGGAGGAGCAGCTAGGCAATGGCATGACTAGAAAAGGAACCTAGACAACCTTGACTGTCTGCCCTACCAGGGAGAGACAAAAGTGGGGCCCAGAGTCATCCAGGATGCTCTGCTAGACCCAGTCCAACTCGGGTCATCTGAGGATAGCCAAGGCATGTAACAAAAATGATTCAGGCTTTGCTTCGCGGCAGGCCCAGAATTCCTGAGACCTTGGAGGACAGAAATCACAGTCAAAGGGAAAGGAAAGTGACAGAGATGGAGAGTAAAGAAACTAGGGGTGAGGTCTTCCACTCCAAAGCCCACCTCCTCCTCAACTTCCAACAGGTAAGGAAACCACCTTCTGCGATGCAGTTCCAGAAGACACCACAGGGAGGAGACATTGTCCAGGATAACTGGCCCGCTCCATGCAGCCCTGAGCTGTAACTCACTGATACCCACAGGTTCCTCCCTAGGTTTTAAGACTCACTACTGCTATCAGGCATACCCAATAATGTGAGCAGAGGCAAAACACACATGGGAAGAAAAAGGAAAAAAAAACCCAGCAGGCGCCAAATGACTTTAATAGTACAATGATCTGTCAAAAGTAAGAGGGGAATCTCCTCTACCCTGGCAACTGCCCTTCCCTGCCAAAGCATGTGGACAGAATGTGGTAAAAGTGATGCAGATGAGCAGTGTCCTCATACAGAGCAGTGCCATAGGCCACAAAGGGAGCCCATATCTGCACCAAAATCTGCTACACCAGATGCCACTTTTCCCCAACTCCAAGGGGACATAGACAATCCAGGCACAGTTCATCCACGGGGATCGTGAAACTCTGTCTAAGCGTACAGTCTGAGAACTGCTGGGGAGATGGGAGGCTGCCCTCAATCTCAGGCTGCAGGAGGCTCTCTCTGGGGTCTACATCTGCTTGTTCCTCCTCCCCAGATTCAGACTGAACCAGGCTGAAGGAGAGGGAAGTAAAAGGTTTGTTGTCCCCTCCTGAGGATGTTGTCTGTGAAGCTGGAGGCTGTGGTTCCCAGCTCAAGACATTCAATGCTAAGAATGAGAAGTCCCAGAGACATGAAAAAGAAGGGAGTGCTGCTTGCTCGGCTTCTCTTCATACTATCCCATGCCTTGGGTCCTCATCCTGGTCTGCGCATTTGTGAAATCTAGCTACCCCAAGGTTTGGGCAAGGATCTTAAGTCACTGAGCTGGTTAATAACAGACATGAAAATGACATGCACAAAATCCTAGAGAGAAAATACAGACAGTAGAGGCAAGGGCAGGGTTGGGACTGGAACCTCTGGGCAAGGAACAATAAAAACTAGACTCTAAACTTCACATGCCATTTACAACACCATCCTAGAGAAAGACTGAGGTAAGACAGTAAATGAGGGGGCACTGAGAGTGCCACAGAGAGGGCACAGGGGGATGATTTAAGCCCAAACCAGCATTCTAACCTCCAGGGTGGTACCATAAGGATTCTCTGAGTCCCTTATAGACATCCCTAGCATCCTTAAGAATTCAATCACTGACTGGCCATCAGCAGAGCTGACAAGTACAGGTCCTAGCCTCCTTGGGCCCACCTCCAGCCCCAGGTGGGATGGGATGGGATGGGATGGGGCAGGCTGGATGCCCTAAGTGGGGCAAGGGAAAGAGAAGCAGAGAGCAAAGCATGCGGGGCTGACTCACAGAGGTCCGTACCAAACTGAGAATGTCTGCTCATAGCCTCCATCATAGCCTGGCTCCCAGGACACATTGGCAGTTGTCATGGAGACCTGGACCCGGACACTGCCTGGGGCATGGGGACTGGTGCCTGGAGACCAAGGAAGACAGCTCAGACCAAAAGCAGCCGAGCCTATTTGCTCGTCCCCATCATCTTCTGGTAGGAGATCCAGGGTACCAAGATGCATCATAACAAGTGGCTGCAGCGAAGGCAGGATCCCAGGCCCACCCTGGTCCTGCTGGGGTCAGAGAGAAAAGCCCACCCACTACATAGGCTAGCATCACCAGCAGGAACACGGGCCAGAGGGAAAAACAGAACCCTCCTCATCCTGACCAAATCCCCATGCATCTTGTGAGCTAAAAAACAATCCCTTGACATCCTGGGAAACCCTAAAAATCACATCCCCTTAATCTCTAGCTACAAAAGACAGCCACATTGCACACAGCAGACACCAGTGGTCCAGGTACAAGGCCAGCACCTGCTGGGTTTGAAGGATGTGACTCCGAGCAGTTTAGACTCCTAGTCTAAACTGACAGGAAAAAACTGTATTAGCTTTGGGTGCTACTGTGACTGTCAAGTCCCAAAGGGACAGGCTACACTCAGGCTGGCATGTCCTGAGCAATCAGAACAAGGAGCATAGTCACTTCCTCCTGCCCCAGGCTGTGGACAGCAATCCTCCCTTCAGGTAGCTCAGTGTCTGGCCAAGGTGCCATACCTGATTCTCACTCTTGCTATTCCAGTTCCCACATACCTACCCTCCCCAAAACAGGACAAACATGGATCCTGACCCTGCCTGCCAGAGTCCCCTGCCGTCAAGGGTTTCAGGTTGTACTCCTTGGTCTGACTTAGGAAAGATGCCTGCAGAGTGATAATAGTCACCCCAGATGGCCTACTCGACCACATACCGATGACAGTGAGGTGGGTGCTGGCAGTGATGCTTGTGACCACATTGGTGGCAACACATTCCCACTCCCCGTGGTCCTCCTTACTCAGGGCACGGAACTGGAGACTCCCGCTGGGCAGGGCGTTGTGCTTGCTTCTGCTGGGCTTCCCTACCTTAGCCAAACAAGGAGCAGGGAAGAGGATGGGAGCAGGGATTCAGGTTAAGGGACGCGTGCTCACAACTCAGGAGTCTGAAGAGGATGACGATGGTGTTGCAAGCCCTGAGCCCAGTGCCAACACCCCACCACTATCCTCCAATGTCATCTCCCCTCCTAACATCTGGCCTCTCCACACAGTTCCAAACAGAACTACCACTGGATCTTCCCTGCCTCCCCCACAGTGCAAGAGCTTGAAGGCCCAGGTACCTTCCTCCAGGTGATGACAGGAAAGGGGTCCCCTGCAGCTGCGCAGGGAATGAGCAGCTCCCGGCCGGCCTCCTGCCTGTACTCCCAGCCTGGTAGCACCGTGAAATACGGGGGGTCCTAAGGAAAGCACAGAGACACGTGGGAAAGGTTGGCCGAAGGAAACACAGGGGCCACACACCGTCTGGGAGACTCACCTTCAGGACAAGCCGGGCAGGGGCAGACTGGCCCATAGTCCCCAAGGTGTTGTAAGGCACACAGGTATAAGTGCCAAGAGCCTCCTCTGTGGCCTCCTCAATGCGAATAGAGCCGTCATCCATCAAGGTCCACCCCAAGTTCTGCCAGACATAGATAAGAGAGCAGGAGGCCATGGTCAGGACACAGGCACTGCGTACCAGCCACTTCCAGGCAGAGTCTGAGCTGGGCTAGAGGAAGTATGGGACAGAAGAGCAACTCAGCTGAAACTGGCATCCCCTGCCGTGGAACACAGCCAAACGCCTGCCATATCGTTGCTCTTTGTTTGCCTAGACTTTTTTTCTTTTTTAGGAGGAGTGGGACTGGCAAAGGACCAGAGCCCAGAGGCAGCATCTTTATTGTCAGAAGGATCCTCCTCATTCTGAGTCCCAACAAGCATCTATCTCCCTCCTACCTTCTCTACCTGCAGCGGCCGGCCATCCTTATTCCACTTCACCACAGTAGCGGGCGGCTCTGCATCCACAGGACAGCGGATATAGCCATGGATTCCCACGGGCACATAAATGACAGGGGGCATGTTGAGGACACGGGCTGGGTCTGTGATAGGGGTGGTGTGGGAAAAACAATCAACGCGGAAGGTGAGCACCAGCGCACACTCCCCATTCCTTTGCAAAAGTGCCTTTACATCTGCTACTTCAGATTCTCAGCATTCAACCCAGGGCTGGGAGCCAGGGCCACCAACAATCCCGCCCTTGAGCACTTACAGCCTAGGGGTCACGCACAGCAGGCTGGAGCAGGCTGCACACTTCTTTCATCTGCCCTGCTTACTACGGTTTTAAGAACTGTAGGATGCTCAGGAATGAGTGGAAGCATTCAAAGGGACATTTTAAATGGCCCTGGGCTTGGAAGCGGCTCTCACCACAGACTTTTAGCCCAGCCCTGCCAAGCCAACAATGACTGTGCAGTTCTCCAACTACTTTGTATCCTGAAGTTTCTCAGGAGTAAGCAGTGAATTACTTCACATCCTAAACCAAAAGAGCAATGTCAGTTCTAGGTACAATGCTGTCACAAGCAGAATGGTTGGTATTCCTTCTGCAGGATGCCTAGCCTCCCTTGGCCTCAGTATTTCACTTGACTCTGCGGTTAAAGGTAAAACCCACCATGGCCCCAGGACAGACAGCAAGAGGCCCAGGAGCCCTGTGCTGAAAGGTATGTGACATTTTCTCATGTGCCCCCCAGGACCCCTAGGGCTACAAAGGAGAAAGATCCAGAGCTAGGAAGGCTGTGACAAATGAGCTGGTACCTTTTAAGCATTCTGAGCTCTTCAGAGAAGAGCCTTACATAAATACCAGGCCGAGTTATATATTTAGATGTAGTTTCCTACTTTTGTATGATAGTCCTTTTTTTTTTTATTCCTCCAAAGTTTTCAAAGGGTTTATGAATGGGAAATACTCTGAGCACTGCTCTTTAAGCAGAAATAAAGATCCTTGTCTCACCCACCTATAAATCTCAACTCCCTGGATTCTCTTTGAAGGGAGGAATGGGGTAAAAAAAGGACAAGTGGGAGCGGGTGGGGATGCTGGTGCTGAGGAGAGCCAGGGAAACCAAGATGTCTCAGCAAGAGATGAGTGGCCAACAGCTCCAAGGACGGAGCCTTCATCTTGGTTGGTTTGGCATCCTTCTGAAGGCTGATTCCTATTGGCTGGCTCACTCCTGCATCACTGCTACCTTTTAGTTCATGTGGCACTGCCTACACCCAGCCCAGAGGTAGAGACACACCTGCAAGGTGAAGCAGCCCCTTCCTCTAGTCCCCAGGACTGCATGCTTTTCCTACTATAGGCCTAGGGGGTCCACCCAGTGTCCCGGGCTTCCCAACTCTTAACAGTCTGGAACTTGCACCCCAGCACAGCACAAATCCTGAGGAGGTGTCAGCAGTACAAGAGGACTGAGGCCTTTGCTCCCACCCGCAAAGTCACCCCACAGAATGGGAAACACGCACCGTGAGGAGTGAGGCGGGACACAGCAAGTACAATGGAGCTTCACCACTGTGACCCTGCCTATTCAACAGCAGACCCCTGCAAGCACTATGCAGCCATCAGGGGGAGCTCCCAAGGTCACCAATTGTTCCTCTAAGTTGTCCTCAGCTTAGAGGCTGACTTAGATCACCATGTTACATTGTTTATCCCTGCCTCTCCATGTCCTAGGGTGTATATAATTCTCCCACACCAGCATTCTAATAATGGAAGTCCGTCACCTATAGCAACAACCTGCAGCCTTTGTTGCCTGAGTGACAGGACCATCCATGACTCAAAGGGAAGGCATTAATCTTCATTACCCATCTTCCCATCTCACTCTGTCCAATGTCCAGCTTGTCACGGTGTAGGAAAGCAACCCAAGGCGCCCAAGTATTAGTACTAGGTGGGATCTAGGGCTCACCCAGAAGCCCTCTATGGATCTGGCAGAATAGCAGCTCATTAATTTGAGTCTCATGGCCCCAGAGTAGAGGGACTGGGTAGCCAGGAGGGAGCCAGGTATGGAAGCAGGCCCAGTCAGTCCAGGTATAAACCAGTACTCAATAACACAAGGACTACCATTCTGAACGGCAAATGCTCAAAGCTAAGCTTTGTTATCCTTGAACATGGCCTGAACTTGAATCAGTGAACTGGCTGACACCAAGTGATGAGCAGCCCACAGACAACACCCACCAGCATCGGTTCATTCTATTGGCCCGACTGGCCATGGCCTTCTCTAGAGGAGGTCTAGTCCCCCCTTGGGTGTTCCTATAGTCCTCAGAAACACGCTGGGTCTTCAAGTTCCAATCTCGCTAGTGCAACTTGCACCTGCTAGAATGCCCAGAGCCCTCTCCCTCGCTCCTACTCACACTGCACAGTCAGGTATGCCGAGGCAGAAGGGGAGCGCCCCAAGCTGTTGCTAGGGACACAGGTATACTTTCCAGCATCCTCTGGCTTCACTCGGAAGATGATCAGCGTCCCATCAATCAGGATCCGCACCCTCAGCTTCAGGTCACTGCAAAACAGTGAGAAGCAGGCAAGGAGAAGGGGGATGTTGGCAGAAAACCAAGCAAGGTGGCAGTGAGTCACTTCACCACCCCTAGAGGTAGGAAGGAAGCTTTGGGTTCCCAAGCACTGCTAGGGCCCCTCTCTCAAGGCCTATGGGGGGCCCGTGTAAGAGGGTTGGAGCAGGCTAGTACTCACTTCTGGAAGTAGACATTCTCATCCTGCCAGTACCAGGTGTAGGTGAGGTTGCCAGGATACGCCTCTGCCCTGCAGGTAAGCAGAGCATCCTGGGAGATGTTGACGGTGATGTTCTCAGGAGGGGAAACGATGAAGGGAGGCCCTGGGGAGAACAGGGAATAAACATCACCTCTCCTGATTGGGAAGGCTACCATGCCAGGCCTCCCTGGGAGCTCTGGGATGCTCAAGGTGGGGTGTCCAGGTAGCGGGGCCTGGGCAGTCATTGTGGAGATGCGTCCGGCTGCTGTGAGGCTCAGGCCCCCCTTCAGTACCACATCTGCAACGGCCCCATGGCTTGCAGACCAGCCATTTATAACCTCCATGCACCTTTCCTGCCCAACTCTCTCCAACAGAGCTCAGGTCAGTAAGTACAAGGCCCACTCTTGTCTCTGAAGTAGCAGAACCTTGTACTGTTCTCCAGTCGGAGGTGCAGGCCACTGAGGCTAGGACTCTGGGGGGCAAAGTAGCAAAAGCCAGCAAGCCAGGGGACTAGTAAGCCAGGCCTCAGCAGAGCTAGGCTTTGACCCTCCCTGGGGACTAGTAAGCCAGGCCTCAGCAGAGCTAGGCTTTGACCCTCCCTGGGGATGTAGGCTGCTTCCCACCATTTGCCTCAGGTCCTGCTCAGTCCTCAGAAGCCAAAGGAGAGAATGTCATCACAGTTGCCTTGCCAACTAGACACAACTACCCTTAACTGCCACTGTGACTCCAGCACACAGAGACCCCTACCTGGCACCTTTCCCACCCTGGCAATGAATGCTCAGCCCCTTTCAGGGTGCTCAGGGGCCAGACAGTCAGGGCAACCCCTCACAGCTGAATACAAAACCCAGCTTTACCCAAAGTCCCTGATGTTGCTTAAATGTCAGATACTTGGATTATTGTCCTGTCTTTACATACTGATGCTGTCTCTGATGGATAGATGACCCGGGGGGTGGGGGGAGGGGTGTCTTCTCTCTGAGGAAAGTGGAAACATGGCAGGAATGTGCTCTCAACAGGGAATCAGAAACGGCTCAGCAGGGTCCCTGTCTCCCTGCCACATCATTTCCCAACTGATCAAGGTAGGAGTCAGGGTAAGTGATGCATGTGAGACAGATCCCACCCACCTCCTCTAGCACCCCCAGCTGGGCAGGTTGGGCCCTGAGAAAACGTTCTCCACGGTTCAGCAGGCCTGGAAGGCTCCTATAGAGATAAAGAGCCTGAGAAAATCTCCCTACCTTGAACAAGCAGATGAGTTGTGTGCACAGCCTCACCCTGGATGCTGTATGCTCGGCAGGTATAGGCGCCTCTGTCTTCCCGACTGACCGATGTCACCGTCAGGCTGCCATCACTCACCTGGGGGCACAGAACTCAACATCAACCTGTGGGCCTCACGGGCTTGTCTCTTAAGCAAAGAGATGAGCTCTGAAAAGTTGGAAATGGCCTCGGGGACTCATTTACAGGGGAAAGGAGGACAAGGGCCCCCCCCCCCCGTTCATCTCCCTACAAAAGGCAGCAGAACGCTTGCAGTCAAGTCAGGGAGTTTAGGTTGCCTGCTTCCACCCTGGGCCTGTGCACACAGCATCAGTAGATGGGAGATAGGCAAGGAGAGAGGATGAGGAAGAGTGGTTGGTACCCAGGGGAGAGCTGCACTCACCTGGTACTTTCCACTAGCACCGAGGAGGGTCCCTTCCTTGAGCCAGGTGACAATGGGCTTAGGGTTCCCAAAAGCAGTGCAAGTCATGGTAATACTTCCACCTTCCTTGGCCTCAATGTACTGGGGGGGTGTTTCTGTAAAGGTGGGAGGGGCTGCAAAGAACACCAGGAAAGTGAGAGATGGACTCCATCTGCCTGTGCAGAACTCTGCAGTATTGCAAGGACAAAGGAACAAAAACAGAGTGCAGAAACTTCTACCCTATGTAATATATCATGGGGGGAAGGCGGCTAGGACCTACAGATTATGTGAGGTTATCCTCCCCCGTGCTCTGAAGTATGATTAACTCTCCACTCTGTTTGGATTATAGGCTTTTAAGAGACTCATCACCCTTTGCCCAAGCTGCTTGCAGAGACAATCTGGTCAACTTTGACCTACTCTCAGTCTGGCTCTCTCCAAATTCTACACTCATCTGGCTGAACTTAGTTACTGCCCAGGAGAGTATTACAGACACGTATGGTTGGGAAGATGCTGTGCTCAGGGCTAGAAACACGATACACGAGACTGAAGACTCTCCCACCTCCCTTCAGGATTAGCACGCTGCACAGGGTCTCCCACCCCCTGTATCCCAGTTCCACCAAGCCCATTCACTTGCAGGAGATTTCTTGACTGAGTCCCCTCAAGGCCTACTACAGGTCCCAGGCTAAGGATGTTCAGTCTTATTTATACTTCATTCCACAGACAGGGAAAATCCCCCACCTGCCTGTCTCCTCCTCTTTGGCTCCTGTGGATAAAGGTGAGCAGTGAATTCCCACAGGCTACTACCTTCTTAATTCTCCCCTGATTACACGAGGTTATCCTCTTCCATGCACTGAAGGTATGATTAACACTCCATCCTGTTTGGATAATCGGCTTTTAAGAAAATCAGCATCCTTTGCCTAAGCTGCTTGCAGAGACAATCTGGTCAACTTGGACCTCTCGGACTACTGGTTCCATGTTCTCCCCAAATGGCTATTTTGAATACTAGCACCAAAACCAACAATACTGGGATAGGCCCTCCTGGGTTCCTCTCAAGGGTCCAAGTTCAAGTACTAGCCTGCTCAGGCAGGTTCCTCAGACTCTCCGGGCTTTCTCTAAATCTTCTCCCCTCTAGAATTGATGCAGGTAATAAAAAAAGAAAAGGTTTATGAAAGATCTTGTGTAAAATGCGGACAAATGCTTACAGCAAACTCTGATTGCGCTGCCATCACCACTGCCTTTATCACCCCTGGGAGTCTTAGACTGCAGACTAAGGAAGAGCTTCAGAAAGGCTCCTTCCCCCTCCACAGCCATGCTCTAAGAGTCAGTCAGAAAGTGCTGGGATTGGGTCCTGCCTGCACCAGCAGCATCTCCCGGACATGTTCTCCTGCTGACTCGAGCAACCCTGGCTTTCTGGGTCTCCTCTGCAGCAAGAACTTCCAAGCTCAAGGCCGTCCATTTGCAGAGCTCTCACGTGACCTGGAACTCTATATCCAGATCCCGTTCTGTTGATTCATGTGAGCGGGTGCCTCTTCCTAGTGCCACTGAATACTCAAATTTCCTGTCACTCCTGGATGTGGGGTATTCCACCAACACAAATGCAAGCACATACACCCTCTTGGAAGCAAGACCAAGCAGGGCCACCTTGACCTCGCATCTCCAACACCTATAGCTGGGTGGGTACAAAGGACATTTGGAACTTTACAGTTAATCAAGAAGTACATTTCATCACATAAAACACAGACCCTCAGGAAACACAGTGCTCAGCCAATGTGTAGAAAGATACTAGCAGCAATGGTGACAAGCTCCCTGTAAAGTGACGAGTCCCTGTAAAGGCGTTCTGGGACTCCAGCCTCCAGGCCCTGTGAATGCGTACTCATTCTAGAGCCTGCATTCACCCACCCTGCCTCCAGAATTCAGTTAACTCAACCACAGCCTCTATTACCTCTGGTGTCAAGCTTAAAAGAAAAGATAATAAATTAAATTATGTCCTGAAGTGACAAATTAATTACTAATTACATAATTACTTTATTATTTAGGTGCTAATCAGGAAAGTACTTTGAACAATTTCAAGTTTTCAGGAAAATAATGGTTTGACTCTCAATTATTTACTGAATTAGGTGTTAGCTTGCCAGCTGCATTTCCAGGCTCAATTCCTCTTGCAAGTGCCCTATAATTAATAGTGCAGGTTGGAAATAGGCTGGCCTCTCCTTTGAGCCATACGCCAGCCCTAATGTGAGACTCGGCCTGGGCTTCGGAGGTATTTTACGTGTGATAAAGGAATAATCGGGATTGTTTTCACCCAAACCGTCTTCAAAGAAAACACAGGAGGCGAATGAGGCAATAACTCGTATTTTCGCCCTGGCCTCTCTTGTCTCCAAAGGTACCCACCCTGTCACAAAATGCCTGACACTAAACATTCTGCTCTGGAGATGACAAAAGGCTGGCACCACTTCTTTCTGTCAAGAATGGAACTATTTACACAGAAAGAAATTGTGGAAGAGAGGAAACATTGGCCTGGGTGGGAAAACTCTTTCATGTGGGATGCAGCTCTGTTCTGCATCTTTCCGGCCGGCTCCTGGGTGACAGAGAACCGCACTCAAAGGCCGGTTCTCAGGCACAGAGCAGATGGTAGCTCTGCTCCAGTGCTCTACATGCCCACAGCCTGCCTGCACCCCCTTACTGAGGTGCTCTCCTCCTTTGGGCTCCCAAAGGCCCAAAAGATCCTATAGGAAAGGACCCTGCCCATCTCATTCCCTGCTCTTGTCTAAGCCTCTCCCTGGCCAGGTTTCTGGACAGAGGTCATGTCCTGAGAGAGGCTCTTCCTCCTCTGTGCTCCCAAAGGCACAAAGCAATCATTTCTTGACATGACTGGAAGCCTGAACCACCAGGATTGGGTCATGTCCCCGTCCTGACTCCCAGAGCCCGCCACAGAGAAGACATTGGGAAATATGTCTTGAATGGATAATTTTTGGTAGATTTACAAGGACTTTTAAAGGACCAAAGTCCTCGGTGCCTTCTAGCCAGCTATCCCTGCCACTGATGCTTTGATCTGTTTGCCCTTTCCCCAGGGTGTAAAACGTGGCTGCTATCTTGCCCATAACTGTCCTCAGGTAAAGTGCTCACGACACAATCTCACACAGCAGTCCACTGAACCCTGAAACATCCTGCAAACAGACTCTGAGAAAACTGAAACTAACAGAAGTGACTTAACTGGCCCCAATGACTTAATATGCCATGGGTTCAAGACATAAGTCGCATCTTTGGCAGGTCTTGGTCCACATCTATTCCACTCTGAGACATCAACAATGCCTGAGTAATCAACTCATGCAAACGAAGACAATATCCAATAGAACGTAAGTTCTCAACAACTCTACCTTCCTGAACATGAGTCTTGGCTACATAGCTGGTGTCTGGGTTCCAAGAATAGACACTATCAATCAGGGTGATGTGGGAGCTAGGCCACACCTCAAGGTGGTTTCAGGCGGTAGGAAAAGGCACAGGAAAAAGAAGAAAAGAAAAGAAATGATGATGAAGGTGATGCAGGGCCTCCTGACTTGGTGCCCAGTCATGAAAGCCTTGAGCGGCAAATCTCCCTTCTGAGTTATGATCTGCTTAGGTTCCTGGTGAGAGGAGAGTGCCCTGCGCACACCCCAACTGACTCAGATAACCACGTGAAAGCTCACTGTTGCTGTAGAAAATCTACACGAGGTTTAAAAATCTGCCTTCAACAAGCAGGAACCAACAACACCTAGTGACTTCCCTGCCTCTGACCTTGGGTCACCAACTTTGAAATGTCCTGCATTATAGGCCAACACTCTTGTTAAAATCATCTCTTCTGGGGCTGAGAACATAACTTTGGCAAAGCACATGCCTGGCCTGCACAAGGCCCTGGCTTTGATTTCCGACACTGGAAAAAAAAATATTTATCTCTTAAGAAAAAACTAAAATACTCTGTTCTCTGCAGACTCTGGACAGGGTCCCAATTCCGGGGAGAGTATGAGGCTCACCCAACCCCACCAGAAAGGGGAGACAGAACCATTCTTCAAGGCAGAACGATCTCGAGAGAAATTTCTAATTTAGGAGCACCAATTCTGAGGGCCACAGCATCGATAATCCCAGATTTATCCCAGATATGACACATCTCAGCATGTCCGCCATGAAAAGCTCATCCTCTATAGAGACCTTAACACTCAGCCCCACAGAGCATCGCCACTGTGGACCCGGGACACCCCAGCCTAGACCAACCCTGGAGCTTGGCAAGCTCACCCAGGCCTCCATGCCCCAGTCAGGCACTTGAAAAGCGTCTGTGCACAGCACAATCCATTTAACATGAGCTATAAATAACTGACAGGCATTAAAACAGTTCTTCCCGGGATTCTCACATTTTATTAGCCGGTAAACCCTGTTCAAGCAGGAAATGGGTCTGGGTTTACTCAACATTATTTACCCATCACCTAATGCAAGGCTAGGAACATAATAGACCCTTGATATTTAGTACCCAAATAAATGCCCTTAACAAGGACTAAGTGAGCAACCTAGAAAGAGCCACGCTGAGATTCAGGGAACCCCACCTGAGAAAAGGCATTCCCTGGGCTAGCAGAGTCATCCGCGGCTGAGAAATGACACCAACACTGATGGATTCAAACCCCATGGTACCCAGAAGCAGATTCAAGCCTTCCTGGGAGGAACTCTGATGTCACCCTGCACATACGGTACCTGCTGCTTCCAGGCATGCTAACTGACCCATGAATTCCAGGAACATAGCTGAGGGGTGTAAAGAAGACATGAACCAAGATCTAGGGCTCCTGTTAGTAGAGCATTTCCTCCAGAGTAGGCCCCAGAGACCATCTTCCTTGGCCAGTCCCAAGAAATATATACGCACCATTAATGGTGAGGTGGACCCAGCTGCCATTGTGGAATGTGTCATACTGCTGGTCCAGCATGAGGACTTTGCATTCGTACCAGCCCTGGTCCTCCGAGCGCACCTGCTCCAGCCGCAGAGATGCTTTGTCATGAAGACTGGCCCGGCCTGGGGGAGGGACATAGTGAAGAAAGCCCAGTGAGCCATCAGGCTGAGCCATCAGTTCTCCCACTCCCCCCACAAAAGGCAAAGGGACCTTCGTAACCTTCAGACCACTTCCCATGGCAGTGTCCCAAAATGGTGGTCGGCATCCACCATAGACAACAGGGGACAAAAGCAGAGGCAAACTGCCTTGACTGTGAGCCACTATCCCTCCCTGAATGGCCCTGCATCAGCCTACAAAGGCAGCTTGCTGAGTCTGGCACTGACAACAGTCTCTGCTCCTTAAAAATGTACCCATTCTTTTGGAGACCTGGGACAAAAGAAAGGCATGATGGGGGCAGAGATGAGAAGAGAAAGATATAGAAAGAAGGGCAGACTGGGATTGCCCGGCAGGAACCACAGTATCTTTGTCCCAGCTGCGTGCTCAGGACTTACCTGACCCAGCTTCCTTCTGTCTGGCTTCCCTCGAGAGACAGAAGGGAGGCAGACCAGGGCCAGATGCTCGGGTCCCTCCCATTCCTGCTACCAGTACCAAGATGATATATGTCCCCCACCAAGACTAGTCTAGAAGGGGTAGGCAAAGCAAAGGTTGACAGTTCTTCCTTAGCCACCTCTGTGACACATACGGCATAGCAGAGTCCCTACCCAAACTACAGTGGACAAAGAAATCCAGGGGCCCGTCTTACCCCACCTTTCACTCCAGCCCACATTCATCCAAACCAAAATCACTGCTTCCTCTGCTTGCCTCTCTGCCTCAGAGTCAAACCTTCCTCGCAGGATCTCTGGTGCCATTCTGCCTAAAATGACTATCAAAGTTAACCCTGGTCAGAAGGAGGGTGGGGAACATAGGCTCAGAAGAAAGCCAGACAGCAAAGGACCTGGCACGGTGATACAGGCCTGTAATCTCTGCGACTCAAGAGGCTAAGGCAGCAGGATTGTGAGCTAAAAGCCAGAATGAGAAACTTAGTGAGACCCTGACTCACAGAGACTCAGGCAGAGTTCAAAGGTACAGTGCTTGCATGGAAAGTGCAGGGTTTTGAGTTTCATTGCCAGCAGCAAAGGAAGAAATGAAGGAAGGGAAGGTGGGAGGGAGGAAAAGAGGGAGGAAGGAAAGGAGGGGAGAAGATGAAAGGGAGGAAAGAAGGGAAGGGAGGGAGGGAAAAAAGGAGGAAGGGAGAGAGAGGAAAGAAAGGAGGGGAGAAAGTGGGAGGGAGGGAAGAAGGGAGGGAAGGCAGAAGATGAGAAGGAGGGAGAGAGAGAAAAAGAGGGAGGGAGGGAAAGAGGGGAGGAGGGAAAGAGAAAAGGAGAGAGGCAGGGAGGGGATGAGGGAAAGGAAAAGAATTTATACAATCTCAGAGAATGCATTTCAGACCTCAGAAGCCACAGGAAAGAGAAAGGCAAAGGCAGGGTCCTGCCTGTCTCCTCGCTTCTTTCAGTTCCAGCACACATTCACACTCACAGACACACATGCACACACCCTGCCTGTGCCCTCTTCCCTGGTAGGCTGGCGGGCGGCAGCCATGAGTCACAGGGAGACCATGCTGGCAGAATAATTACAGAGTGGCACACAAATGGGGCCAAGGAACGGGAGGGGGGCAGTGGCAGAGGAAGTGAGATCGGGTGTCTGCCGGGGCCACAGACAGCCAACAGTGGAGATGCCTACCAGGCTCAGCACAGGACACCCAACTTCAGAGCTAGGACAGTGGGGGCATACAGACAGCCCATGCTTCATACCTGGGGAGGGGTGGGGCTGTCTGACTCCCTTCTTCCCTCTACTTCTTGCTTCCTCCCAGGGAGCCCTTTTTCCTAACTTGCCCTGCACTCCAGGCCTCATCACATCCACAGGCTGAACAGACATGTATCATGTCTGCCTCAACTCCCACTTCCTCTCCCACTTAGGATGAAAACCCACCAGAGGGCAAAGAGAGAAGGCAAAGGGCAAATACCACGAGAACAGAGATAATAGGACCAGTCAAGAAAAAGACCAGAGATGACAGAGATAAAAATGAAGAGTACCTGGGACTTTGTGGATACCACTGAGTCCTGGAAGGAAAGATGCAACACAGCCAAAACCCACAGGGGGATGGAGAGAGAGAGGGGACGGCCCTCATCACTCACGCCTTACCTGCATACTCAGGGTCCACGTGTGGGGGATAGTAGCCAAACTTGATGAAGATAGGGATGGGGACCCCAAACTTGAACCACTCTACAACATAGGGCGGGGGCTGTCCCGTCACTGGATGGATTACGTCGCATCTCAGGACAACACCCTCACCGGCTCGAGCAGTCACGAACTCGGGTTCCTCTCGCAGGCCGTGGGCACCTAACAAGGACAGCCAAGGTGACACATGAAGAATTGGCAAAAAAAAAAAAAAAGATCCTGCTCCCACAATTTATGCTGATATCCAACCCTCCCTCCCCACTCCTGGATCTACCTCTTCCCTCCCCAAGGGTCCCTAATGCACCCTGGACACCCACCTCTTATGCATACTTCCCACTGCCCTGAGGACAATCAAACTTTTCCTGTATAGCTTTGGAAGAGCAGAAGAAAGGAGGGGACATCCCAATTTCTCTAGTCTTGCAAGCAGAACTTCCCATCCCAGACCCAAAAAGCAACAGTCATAATCATGTCGGGCCTGCCTTGCCTTCCTCCGGTGTCCCCTGCCCTTTGAAGAAGCATTGGGAGCTATAGACACAGAGGACGAAGGGCTTTCAGCCCTGGGAGCCCTGCTCAGCTGTAGTCCTTATAAACATTCCGGCATTCTTTCTGAAGCAAGGCACTTCCCACTGGAGCCTGGTAGGCGAAGGCAGAGCCAGCCTCCTCCTCTGCCCCACCCCCCAGCTCAGCCTGGTGTTGCAGCACTAACTAAACAAGAGGGCTCCATACAGGAGCGGGGAATCCCTAACAAGCTAAGGAGGCTGCTTGGCAACACCAGAGGGAAAGCCCCACGGACCTGTGCAGCCTCTCCAGCCCCTCCTCCAACCCACTGCGCCAGCCTTGCTGCAGAGGGGAGCAGGAAGCACTGCAGCCCTCCAATTTCCAGGTCTTGAATCTATTAGACTCTCACAGGAGCCCCAGACATCAGCACTAAGGGAAAAATATGGAGGTAACAAAGGAGAGGCACTGGAGCAATCCCCTACCTTTCACAGGGGACATCAAAATAAGGGAGCTAGGGAGGGCACACCCACATGAAGAAGACGGTAAGGGACAGAAACAGGCAAGAGAGGCCCCAACCCTATCCAAATTTCAAGCGTGGGGAGTCAGAAAAGAGGCTAACTCTGGGGACATTGTCTGCACATCAGAGCAAACAAAACCTAAAGTCCACCTCCAGCCAAACACACTTCTCAGACCAGGAAGGGGGGGAGAGGGAGATGACAAGGTCACCTTGATCCTTTTTTCCAATGAGGACAGCCTCACCCCGCCTCTCTTCAACTGCCCACAACTCCCAAGCTAACTACACACTTTCCCCTATACCACTAAGCCCAGCTCTCCAAGGCAGCACCAAGGACAGCAGCCACCAACAGGAGGCTTCCAATCAGATGCCTGTTGAATCCTCCCACCCAAAAATGCCTGCTGGAAAGCAAGACCGTCTTTTTGCGCCCCTGACCTGTGAGCTCATGCCTGTCTTTCCTTCACATCTGTGTGTCCAGTAGTGCGTGTGTGTTTTCCGATCACTGTCTAGCTCTGTGTCTTCTATACCAACTTCTCTCCTTTCTCTAGGTCTTGCTTTTCTCTTTCTGACTCCTTTGGGTATCTGCCTTTGTCTTTTTTGGCATCCGTGCCTATGTGTGTTTGTGTGTTGTGTATCTGTGTCTGACTGTCTGTCGCTCTCTTTTCTGCCTCTTCCTCATGTCTCTCTGTCAATGCCTACATCTCTGTTTCTTTCTTACTCTATGTGGGTGATTCTCTCTCTCCTCTCTCTCTCTCTCTCTCTCTCTCTCTCTCTCTCTTCCTCCTCTCTGTGTGCATGTGTGTGTGTGTCCTGTGAATTTCTGCTGTATTTATGACAGAAAGGGTTTTGCCTGTTTTTCAGAAATATGGAGCTTTCTATGTGCACGTGTGCTTCTTGTCTGTGCCTCTCCAAGGAGTCAGTGTGTGTCGCCTGTGTCTCCCTCTCCCCCCTCTTCCTCCCTCTTCTCTGCAACTTGCGGAAGGAGGAGGCAGAGAGGGAGGCAAGCCCTTCCAGAAGCCTATTGGCTCCCGGTGACATCACTGTTTTCTAGAGAAAGAGCTAAGATCACTGAGTATTTTTGGAGCAAAGCAGAGTACTGCACTCACCTGCCAGAGGCCCAGGCAGGTTTCCCAGCCTCCCCTCCTCCAGTCTGGCTGCAGGCTGTTTGTAGCCCAGGCCCTCCAGGAAAGGAGAGGGCCCAGCTGCAGGGAGTGCCTCCCTGCATCCTCCCATATCCCATAGGATACCAGGGCAAAAAAGCCTACTGAATCCAGGCATACAAAGACCAGCACTAGACCAAGAGGAATGGATGGCCAGCAGGATCCATGAGCCAGAATGGGGGGAGGGGTGCTCACGTGCATGTGTGTGCTCACGTGCATGTGTGTGCACACATGCAAAACCTACCTGCAGCACAGCCTGTAAGGAGATTAGGAGACACACTACAGGAGCCTGGGAAAAGGGAAGGGATTTTTCCCAGGTCCAGGTTACCTAGAGGTGGGCAAAGTAGCCCACTACAGGTAGCTTATTTGCCCCTAAAGTCTAGGCAGGAAAATGAGAGCTGGGGAAGACAATGAAGTTCTGTGAGTCAACTCCTGCTCTGGACAACAGACTGCCAAGTCCAGGGCTCTGGAGAGCAAAGCCCAGAGGTAGGTCAACTTTGGCAAGGGTCCCCAGAGTTCCAGCTGCTCATTTGCACCCAGCGATGCCTGGTTCTCACTGCATCTCAATAAGGCAGCTCCTTCACACCTTTCCAGCCCTGGAAGGGAAGCTGCAGGCTCACACTCCTGACTTCAGCCAGCCCCTGGGCTGGGCCTCAAGCCCCAAGCATGGAGCCTGCCCCAAGGTAGCACAGGGCAGGCACTCTCCAGCCAGCATCTCTTCTCCAGAGCATGCCAAGCACAGACAAGTGACTGCAAACTAGATGCATCCCCAAGATGACACACACGAGACAAAATGAGACAAGTGTCTCCACAAGGAAGGCGAGGGGAAAGCCATGGCTCAGCCTCCACACTCAGCCCAAGCTCTCCTGGGTTTCTGGATCTCAAAATAGTCATCTTCTCTTCCTACACACACACACACACACACACACACACACACACACACACACACACACTGGGTGTGTTCCCTCACTCTATCACCCACAGATACCTCTCTCTAGGCCTGATTTTCTCTGAGCCAAAATATGTCTAATAAACATCTCTCCAAAAAAGCTCACTGAGAAAAAAAAAAAAAACAAAAACAGAAAAAAGTCAGCAGCCTGGCATACAGTGGGAAGTGGGCCTTTAAAGAGGAGAAATTGAGAAATCAAACACAGGGGCAAGCAAACCCCAGGCCAGGAGTGAAAAAGACCCAGGGCATGAAATTAGTGGGGATGGGGGCACAAATGTATCTCATGCAAGCTGAGGGCATGCCCAGCCCAACTCGGGAGACACTCAGGTCAGTTACCATAACAAAGAGACGCTGAAACCCAAAGGACCCTAGAGCTAAGAGTCAGAGCAGTGCCTTCATAAGGCAGACATACTGGTCCCCAGTAGAGCCACAGGGAACAGCTGGAAGGCAGGGGAAGGAGGAAGGTGGAGGTCAAGAGAGATGCGTAGGAATAGTGACCACAGATCCCTCGGTTAGACTGACTTTGGTGAACAGGATAAGGACGCTAGGAGATACCCTGGCCCTACACGGCAGTTTTCAAGAGGGCAGACTAGGTTTTACATGACTAGCAAATCGGAATCCTGAGTGTCTGCCCAGCCTACTTTAAGACTATGCCATCCTGGCAGGAAAGAGAAAGCAAGAGGGCAGGTGGATGGAGTGAGCCCCTACAGGTTGGCTGACCTTTTGGGAAGCCCATAGGATACAAATCTCCCATTCTCTGGGCCAGGTGGTACCCAGTGGGTAGTTGAGTCCAGAGCTGCCAGCAGACACCCTGTGTGCACAAAACCACAAGGCATCCAAGGCTTGGCACAGTCCCACATCGAACAGTCACAAGCTGGAGCCAGGAAAGGAGTGGGGAGGAAGGGTCCTGGGGATGGAAAACCACTTTTAAGTACCCAGAGAAGAGGCAAGAAGCAGATGTAGAACCCTTGGCTGTAGCTGGGAGGCAAATAGAACACACTGCCCAGCTCCACAGCATATGGGGTCTGTACCAGGAGTGTGATGCTATATGCCTGTAGTGTGGCCCCTGACACAGTGGTGCGCTCTCAATCTCACAAATGGGGACAGTATGTGGCTCCCCAAAAGTTACCTAGGTAACAAATGGTGGGCCAGGATTCCTTCCAAAACCCAGGTGATCAAGGTCTCTCCCCTGTGCCCCCTTCTTTCCCTACACAGAGACAGAGTTTCCACCTACATTCTGCACAAGTTCTGAGAGTCCAGACCCTCCATTCCAAGACCACAGAAGGCTGACAGGACAGGTCTCCCTCCCAAAAGCAGTTGGATCAGATGGAGCATCACTGGGTGACTCTGGTGAAGGCCACTCTGCCTGGTCCTAGAAGCCCTACTGGGTCTGATAATGGCTAAGAGGAGGGAGGGCACTGGCTAAAAACCAGCCATTGCTCCTTGTTGCGGCCTCCTCTTCCTCCTCCTCTGGGCACCAGACTCTCAAACCACAGGCCTGTTGTCTAATAATACCAGCGACAGCCACCACCACCTCCATCTGCCAGCCTAAAAATAATCCCTGCTGAGTCCAAAAAAGACACAGCCCCCAATAGTCCCCCAATCCCTCCTCCTCGACAGGCCAGGAGGCTCCAGGAGATTCCAGGAAGCCTGCAGACTTGGGCTCTCACCACGTGGGAGGCACATACCCAGAGGAGGGCCTGAGGACAGCAGAAAGTTGGCTCCTATCACCCAATACCAGGTGAGGAGTAGACAGAGAGTCTGACCTGGAGAGGAGACCAGTACACAGGACATGAGGGTGTCCCATTCTCTGCACACACAGGGAGGGTGGGCGGGAGGCCATCCATGGCATCTGTCCTCCCTCTGCCTAGAAAGGACCCTCACATGCTAGAGAAGGTCTACCTTGTGTGACTTCCATCAGTATTCTCAGAGCCTTTCTATACCCCTCCCCCAGAGGCCAAGGGATAGTGGGCCAAGCCAGGTAAGCCATAACTTTAGGGACAGCAAGGTACCAGGTGGACTGGGACTCCACCCTCTAACCCTTCTGCCTGGACTGCCCCCCCACACACACACCCCTGGCCACTCTGAGGTGGCAATGCTATTAACAACCTTAATTTGCTGGGCTAGATTATATTTCCAAGAGCCCCTTTCCCCAGGAGCCACAGGCAGGAAGGAAGTCTGTAATTCAATCTCAGTTCAGAGCTCCTCAGCAGAAAAGCGAAGCCACACCCCCTATACCCACAACCCGAGCCCTACCACCTGGATGGAAGCCTGTCCTCACACAGCCTGTGTACTCCACAGGGCAATCTGGGATGCACACAGCCAAGCTAGCCAGTGAGAGGGCACCACAGGCCAGTCAGGCACAGTAACTAGCGAGAGATTACTCCTGGTCGAGCAACAGCAGCATCCTTGCTCCGAACTAGGGTGAGGACAACGAGTCGCTAGTACAATCTGTGCCCATGTACAAGTTTTATGCCACAGCCCCATATCTATGGGCACACTTGACAAGGAAGAAGACAAAGGGACAGCGAAGAAGGCAGAAGGCCAGGTTATCAGTCCCCTCTTTGTCGGAAGTTCAGGCAGGTAGGCTGAAACCTCTATCATGGCCCTGACCCCCACGGAACCTACAAAATCCTCCCAGAGGCCCCATCTCTACCCACCATTCTCCTGCTTACTCATGCAAGAGCGAACAGGAAAGCAGGAAGATTTCTAAGAAAAATAGGTCAGCTGCCTCAGGCAGACCAGGCCACACCCATGGGCAGTGCCCCTGGGGCAGAAGCCTGACCACAAGCTGCTTCTGCAACCACAGTCTTCTCCCATCAGGTACCCAGAGCTTTGTCTACGCTGGCCTGTGCCAGGCTGGTGGCAACTAATGCCTGTTAGCAAGAGAGGCAGCCAGCCTCCCCATGAGCCAAGTCTCTGCCCAACACTTGTGCTTTCTCTATTTGACCTCAAGAATTCTTTGCTCCTGGCCTTGGGCTGAAGCCTTCAACTCTAAGAATACCTGGCTTGCCTGGATGCAGGGGCAGAGTGATGAACAGAAAAGCAGGCAGTTTGCTGAGAAGTCTCCCTCCATCCCACAGTACTCAAAAGAGGGGCTCCCACCTCAAATTTGTCCACAACTGCTCTTCCCCCGATGTAATCCATGTATGTGCACACAAACATACGAGTGCTCGTAAGTGCATGTATACACATGTCTAACTAAGTGGGAATACCAGCTACAGAGGCATGCATGCATGCATACAGGAATATATATGTGTGTGCATACATTTAAAATATGCACATTCACACATGCATATAGAGTACACATAACACATACTGAGGTGTGTATGTCTATGCACACATGCACATGCATAGACATGTGCACGCTTCTAAAAAGAAGTCTAAAGTTCTTACCAACCACAGCTCATTCAGACCCACTCCTTACACAAACTGCTCAACCCATCCCTGGAAGCAGAGGGAAGGGGGACACAAGCTGGGGGGCCCAAGCTGAGAAGTCCACAGAAGGGAGCAGCTCTCGTGGAGAAGAGAATCAGTTAAATCTCACCGCTCATGGCGCCTTCCTAACTGGGCCTTACCTCCCACCCCCACATTTCCAGTGCAAACTGGGGGCTGCAGGGAGACTTAATGAGTACCCAGAAGAACTGAGAGAAAACCAAAAAAGAAGCATACTTACTGGCCAGTTCTAAGAGCTAGGGCTGCTGTGCTGGCAAAAGGGCAGGGAGGAGATCTGACACTGGAAAGTGCAGGGCACAGCGAAGAAGTGAGAGCTACGAGCTCTCAGCATCTCCTACCTAGGCAACCCTTTGCTCCTTGAGAAACCAGACCCCAGCTTTCTGTCTTAGAGATACAAACATGAAACCATCTGAACCTGGGACCTGACAACTCCAGAGACTGGTATATGCCAGGCCACAGACTCCCAGCTCCCAGCTGACTTTCCAGTAGCCAGCATCACGCCTCCTCCCACTCCAGCTTCCTCCAGGGGGCCTCCTACCAGGCACCCCCTTCCCCACCCCCATCCCCTCCATAGCAACTTCCTGAGACACTCTCACACCAGGGCTCACAACCCACTTCCTGAGCCCAGTCCTCAGCTGATGGGCTGGCCAGGGGTTTAGACACACTCGTTCCCATCTTCACCAACAAAGGGAAGCTGGGTGGTACAAAGCCAGATAGAGGGCACTGCTCCAACCGGAATCTGAGTCAGACACTAATTTACCTGGGCACCCAGGAGCCAGGGAGCTCACCAACAGACTCTGGCAGACAGGGACGTAGCACTGGGAATAAGGAACAGACTTCCCTCCCTTATAGGAGATAGAAAGTCAGTTATACCTAGCTCCGGATTTCCACATAGTGTGGAAACTGCCCCAGATTGAAGGACAGATGTCTGTGATGCAGAGACCACGTCAATAGCCTTCCGCTTTTCTTGACCCTCATCACCCGAACACCGATCTTGGTTACTTCCAAAATGCCTGACCGGAATCAAAAGGAGGACTCCATGCCCACCTCTGGCCCAGACTTCCAAGTTGACAGTCTCAACCTGGCAGTTTGATGGATCGGACCCTTTTCACCTAGAGTGGCCCCTGCTTCAGACAGTTCTAGAAGAAGCATCTCACAGTCCCTGGGGGTTGGAGGATTTCTCCAGAAGTCACCTAGGCCACTCACAGAACAAGGGCACCGCTTAACTTCTCTCACTAGCACACCAACCCTGGTCTCTCAGGCAAGCAGGTGCCCTTCCCCCTCTGTAGGCTGGGTTCTGCATCCTTCCTGTAGCATCTGGCAGCCAGCAATCCTTCAGCTTTGCAGACCTTGTAAAGGACTTCCAAGCAAATGTACATGCCCCACCCACACTCCACTGGGATGCAGGGAACCAGAGGTTCTACCAGACAAGGTCAGCCCACGACGGGGTCTAGCCTCCTCAGAGGCAGACTTTTGGGTGTCCCTAAACACACTCCTAACTGCCAGCTCCCTGAATAACCCAAAAGAAAGAAGCTGATTAGGAGCCAGGAATCCTACAGATACTGAAATACTAACGATGATGTTTGGTGAGCACATACTTCCCAACAGGCAGTCAGCCACTTCTTCCTCACAGTACGGTTCCCACACACCCCAAATCTCTACAAGTCCATACAGCTAACCCATTTTCTATTGAGGTAAGTGACATTTAGAAAAGCTGAGAAATTTGTCCAAGGTCACAGGGTCAGCAAGTAGGCCAGTCAGGCTTTGGATCCTGTCAATATATCCTTAAACCTTTCTCTGTGACTGCCTCATAGAGCCATTTTAGATTTAAAAGACCCCAAAACCAATCGGGTCATCCTTGCTCCTAGACAGAAGCAGGGTTCCAGACAGAAGGGATAATAACCTTCATGTCCAACAACCTTCAATATTGGAAAGTTCCTCCTTCTGTCTAACCACTCAGCGAATCTCTGCAATTTCCTTTTTCTGTGTTTCAATTTACCATGCCTATATCCTCCCTGAGGCTGGAAGGCTAGTTAAGAGCCTTCCTTCAGTGTCTCTTCGATTCTGATCCTGGCACAGCCTTTTTGTGCTTTCAGAGACAGTCCCACAGCAGAGCATACCAAAACCTAGAGGGGAGGAGGAGGAGGTCATTGAAAGACTGCATGGAAAGGGGGGAGGGGAGAGGCGCAGCAAGATCCACCCTTTTTCCATAGGCTTCTGAGGTCATCCTGTCTCAGCTTTCCCACCTGACAAATGGAAAGCTTTATAACCATCCCGACCATCACAATTTTTTGATGGAAAGCCGCCCTTTCCTTCATCCTCTCCTCTTCAGGGTCCCCTCTCAAGCAGCAGAGGAGACACATTCCAATTCGGAAACTTTCTCAAACCACTCCCTCCACACGCCTCTAGGCAAGGTGCAAAAAAGCCGGCGGAGCCCGCACCTCCAGCAGAGCCCTTCCAAAAGGCTCCCTGGTCTGCAGGTCCTCGCCACCCTGACGGCTACCCTGCCACCTTCCGCCCACAGACCGTTCCTCTCCCGCCGCCATCTCCTCCTTGCTTTGCAAACTTGCCCACAGCGGGATCCGTTCGGCGGCGCGCAGAAACCTTGAGCTCAGAGTCCTGGCAGTTGCCAGGCTCGGCTCTGACTTCCATACAAGGGACGAAAGCCGGGTGCCACCCAGAGCTCTGCCATCTCCAAAGGGAAAGCCCTCACGCTCAAGCATGAACCCCGCGCCCTGTCTTCTCCCTCGCTTCTTCTTGGGCTCAGACCCGAGAAGGCAGAAAGAAAAATTCCGCTCGACTCTAAGATGCAGCGGAGAAGACCCCTCCCTCGCGGCCCTCGCCCCCAGGCCGCTGGGCCTGGCAGCCCGGAGCGTGGCGCGGTGGCGGCTCCTCCCCGGGAACTTTTGCCTGGCCGGGGCCCAGGTGCGGTTAGGGTGGGCGCGGACGGCCGCCAGGGCCAGGAAAAGCAGATGCTGCTCGGAGCCGCTAGGTCAATTCTGCTCGTCACCTGCCAACGGGATCGGAGCTCCGCCACCAAGATAGACGGAAAGGAAAGACGCGGAGCGGAGAACCCGGTTCCTTGGAAGCGGCTGCCGGGAGTCCCAAGCTCTTGGTCGCGCCTCCCAGCAAGGGCTCTTCCATCCAGCGGTGCTGTGCAGGGCTGGGACGCGCGGAATTCTGCCGGAAAAAGTCTCCAGCAGCCAGCGTTAGAGCACCAGGGGTTCCCAAAAGCTCAGGTTCGATGTGAGGCTGTGGACCATCGGGCCCAAGGTGGGCCAAGTACACTTCGATTACAAGACGTTCGTTCCCGCAACCCATAGGCTCCCGCACCTTCCCGCCGAGTTCCTCCCTCCCGCAGCTCTCCAGCCTTCGAGCCAGTGGCCCGAGGTGCGCCTGGACGGAGCCGGAGCCTCGCTCCCAGGGTTCGAGAGCCAGATCCCGGAGGGAAGGTCTAAGAAAGCCAGGAGGGTTGGAGGAGGGACGCTGCACTTCAACTCACCTTGAGCCGCAAGACCTCGGGTGCTGATCACACTTGCTATCAAAGTGGCCACATACCAAATCATAGTACTACCGCGCGCCAGCCAAGAGCCTCATCCTATCGCAAAGTGCTCCTGCGTCTGCACATTTATCGTGCCCCAGCTCCCGCTTCTCGCCCGCCTACGCCCCTTGCCGGTGTTCCTGTAGCCCGGGCGGCCCGCTCTCCATCCCTCCCTGGCTCGGCTCGGCTCGGCGCGCAGCCTCCCGGGCCCCGGCGCAGCGGCACCTGCACTGCCAACGGAGGCAGAGCGCAGCCAGGTCCACGGTGAAGCCTAGCCGGGCCTGGCCTAGTGGCCCGCCCCTGCCGTTTGCCTATTGGACATTGCCCACAGATCTAGTGGCTGATTGGCTTAACTCTTTGTCCGTCGCTACGCGAAGGAGGCGAGCCCATTTCAAGGTGCGTTGAAGTGTAGCGAGCAAAGAGCCGCAGAATCATGCGCATTGCCTGGGAAAAAGGCGTTGTAGCGTCTTTGCTCTATTCTGTTCTCAGCTCAGACTGCATGGCAAGTTTCTGATTAAATAAATGGTAGCTTCTCGTACTGGCTAATGGGACCCTGGGAGTCTCAATAACCCTTGACAGGTCCGAGGGGGATGGAGCCCCCGCCCACCTTGAGAATCCAACATCCGGTTTCTATCAAGAAAAAAAAAGCAGTTCCCGGGAGGATCATGCTGATACAGGGATGGGGAAACCCAAGCATCCTGGGGAAATGAGGGAACGTCCTTCGCTGGAGATCGGTTCAAAGGGGTCACGTGATGCCTCCCGACTCCCCCCCCGCCCCCCGACTCCCTTGCACACTCTTCTCTCAGAGCACACTATCTCCATCAAACGTGATATTAAGTTAGGCTCCATCCAGCCCAAAGGCAGGAGGATGACTAAAATGACCTCTAAAAGTCGCTAAATTTGGAATGAGTCATTGGCTCTGCTATGGCGAATCACAGACCGCCCCCCCCCCGGAACACATGTGCACACCTGCTGCCATCCCCACGGCTGGTCACCGTTGCTCATGATTACTAAGTCCCAACTCTGAGCAATTAAACTTTTTCCTCCTCCTTCTAAATAAATGCTGCTTCTCCTGCATACGAATGCAGCTTCCCCTTCTATCTTACTCAGAGCCCAGCCCCATTTTAGCAGCATAAAGTCAAGGTGGAGTTGGTGGGAGGGTTTTTTTTGCGGGGGGGGGAGGTCGTTTTCACTCCTGCAGAAGAAGATAGATAAGGAAGCTGAAAGAACTTCCTATATCCCGGGCTCCCTACTCCAGCATCTCTTCATCTCCTCCCTCAGTACCATTGTATTTGTACAAGGAGTAAGCGAGTGTCATGGAGACATCTACAGTCATCTCACAACAGCATTCTGATGCTGCGGAGAAGATGTTTATTCTTTCAAGGACTGTAAGCAGAGGGGAGAGCCACCGCTCCGTAGGAGGGGCTGTTGGTCAGGAAAGGAAATGAGAGTTCTCAAAAAGCCCTGCTCTAAGGTATGAAGCTCTACTACATAGAACAACAAATGGACTTGTTGCTGCTGGAAAATCCACCTGTGCAAATGAACTCATGTCTCTCACGTTGGAAGTGGTCATGAATGGTGGAAGGCCAGCCCTTTCAGAGAGCTGCCCTCTCATTGCTATCCAGGAGATGAGCATCTTGGGATCCAGAAGCAAGCACACTGATAAACATTTATTACCTGAATATAATCTGGAGAGTTGAACTTCTGAACACCTCCTGCTTACCCACTCACTCTGTTCACGCAAACACACTCATGCTGTATCACTGTAAGAATATATTTCCACTTTAGGTTCTCTTCCTTGGCCGAGATGCCTTTCCTGGGGCTTTGATGAAAGCTGCAAGCTCTAGATCATATTGATGCATTAATTCTCAAGCAACATGCCACAGAATAACAATTCTACCTCCAACACATACATATACACGTGTACCCATAAACATGTTTGCATGCAATCACATAAACCCATACATACTTTCTCTGGGTCTGAGATCTCTCATCACTTTCTGGGGTAGATTTGTATAATGGATGATGTAGTTAGGATATGGTTTAATTGTGACCTCACAAAGGTTCACATTGGAAACTTGATCCCCAAGGTGGCAGTACTGGAAGAATAGAACCTTTAAGAGGTAAATCCTAGAGGCTGGAGAGATGGCTCAGCAGTTAAGAACATGAACTCATCTTGCAGAGGGCTTGAATTTGGTTCCCAACATTCTTACCAGGTGGTTCACCACTACTGTAACTCCAGCTCCAGAGGATCTAACACCCTTTTATAGGCAGTGCATTCATGTACACAAACCCACACAGAGGCACACATATACACATATTTAAAATAAATAAAGAGGTGAGTTATACTGAAAAGTCCTTAAGTCATTGGGAGGTAAGCTATTGCAAAGTAATTCTTCTGGGATCCCTTGGTATTCTCATAAGAAGGTTATCATCAGCAGAGCTAGACATGGTGGCTTATGTCAATAATCCTAGCATTTGGAAGGTCAGGAATGCAAGATCATCCTCAGCTACACGGGAAAGTTAAGGTCACCATGAGCTACAAGAGACCCTAACTCAAAAAAGGAAAGAAAAAGAAAGAAAGAAGAGAGAGAGAGAGAGAACAAAAGGGAAAGGGCTGCTATAAAGGGAGAAAGACTGGCCCCCTCCCTCTCTCTACCTGCTACCTGGCTTGAAATCCAGCCAGTTGGCAGGACACGCTAATGCTATTGCCATCCGCCATCTATTTTGAGGCCTTCATCAGAAATAAATGAATGCTGATACCACACCCATGAACCTGCAGAACTGTGTGCTAAGTAAATCTTTTTTCTTCATGGAGTCCACTTCCTTGGATAGTTAATGATGTCAACAACAACAACAAAATAACTGGGTGATACAGCTGATGACCACAGGATTCTTCCCTCCTCATAGGCTCTGAGCAGCCTTTTGATGCCTATGGAGTGATGTCCTATGTCTTCTGAGGCTTGGATCTAGGCAATGTTGAGTCCCTAGGCTAGTCCCTGTTCCTTGAATCCTTAAAGTGGAAGAGACATTTCCACTTAACATCTACAGACCATCTACTCTGGGAAACTTCTACAGTCCCAAAGCTGAGGAGAGGATGCAGTAACTCCCACACTCCATCCCCACCGTACTTGCTTGGCTGCCCTGTTTGTCCTCGGTAAGAAGGTGATTTCTGCTAGGAAGTTAAAACTGTACATCAGATCAGAAAGGGAAAAAAACATCCAAACTTTAAAGAATAAACTGAACAGGGGAGATGTTCAAAGGAAACTATCTAAAGAGAAGAAATTTCATCTGGAGAACTTGACTGGAAATAGAATAGAACACAAGAGTGAAGGCAGAGAGGAAAGGGAAGAAAATTGATTTGAAAAGGGAAAAATTAGCATCCTGACAATTATCATACAACACGTGTCAGTTCATTTCAGATCAGCTCAAGAGAGGCATGTTGTAGCAACCGGCAGAGAGGAATGAGGCCAGTCGGATCTTCTCCTCTTGACATATGGCTGAGCATTTGATTCAGGAAAGATGGCAATCCCTGCCTCTCTAGCGGAGATGTCAAGCTGGATACTCAAGAGCAGCGTCAACCTCAGCTTCCAATAAGCACATGGAACACAAGCCAATCCCTATGAATAGGTGTACCTGGTTCATTGTGCTATGCCCACTGGGTGTGAGAATGTCTGTCATCTTTTAACCTCATGGAAAAGTTTTGGAAATATATAATTCTGCTCTGATCAGCTATTCTAAGAAAAACACACTAGCTACCCACTCTTACATGCTCCCAAGCCCCCAGAGGACATATAAAAAGGCAGCCAGTAGCAGCCTAGGTTCCCTCTTTACACCTATTGAGCAATCAAGCTAAAAACAGCAATTTGTGTTTACCATCTTTGGAACTCTTAGTAGAATTTGGGGTAGGACAGTGATTGAGGCAGCTCCTTAGAAGGAAGAGGAGATGATATAAACCAAAGGAATTTATCCAAAACAAATTCGAAATGCTTGCTGTTTATACGATTTGAAAACTGTATTAATTATCTTGTCATATAAAAACCCAACCCAGAATGATACAGTGGCTTAGAATAACAAGAGTCACTTATTTGAGCAAAGCTTGGTGGGAACACCAAATATGAGGTCCATTGGAGCAAGTACATTCTGCTCTCAAAATGGCCCACACACCTGTCTGTTAGCTGGTTGTTAGGCAGACCTGTTGGTGAAGGTTCATGTCTCATCTTCACGCTGACTTCTCTATAAGCTGCCTAGGCTTCCTCACAGCTTGGTGGCTGGGTTCCAAAAGCCAGTGTCCCAGAAGAGCCAAGTAGAAATATCCTATCCTGGAAAGCACAGCCGCAGGCCTGTAGGTGTGGGCTACCTCTGCCGTTCCGTGCAATGAGATCTGCGCCACAATCTGCACTGAGCTTGTGGGATGGAGGGAGCATTGTAGCCATTTTTGGAATGGTGCAGTTTGCTGTGAAAACAGTCTTCAAAATAAAAGCAAAGAGTGAATTCTAGAAGAAATCTAGGGGAAAAATGATATTATGGAAATTGCCTCATGCAATTATGGAAGCTGAGAAGTCTAACAATATGCTGTCTAAAAGCTGGAGAACCAGAGAGGCTGGTAGTGGGGTTCAGTTTGAGTCTAGAAGCCCAAAAGCAGGTGTGGGTTATGGAACCTGAAGACCTGACAGCCTAGAATCCCAGGGTCTGAAGGGCAGGAGGTGGGTGTCCAGTTTGAGAAGAAAGCAATTCACCCTTTTGCTTCTGTCTTGATCTCAACAGGCCGAATGATGCCCACTCACAATGGCAGGCAAACGCTCACCGCAAAGTGATCTTCTACCCATCATCAGGGTACCCTTTATCCCAATAGGGCTGACACCTAAAGTTACCCATCACAACGGGGTTTGTCATGCAATATCTGGGTCTAAGATTGTTCTCATTTTAATTCAAGCTGCTACCATGTTCCTTAGGCCCAGGGATGTGCCCTTGACACTTTCAAAAGACTAGTTAAATTGAGAAGCCAATTCGATAAACAAGTATTACTTTGTTTTCTCTAAATACAACACAGACTCAGTCTGTGTGTTTTGGAAGAACTCAGTGCCAAGCCTGGTGGAGCATGCCTTTAATTCCAGCACTTGGGAGGCAGAGATGGGTAGATTTCTCTCAGTTGGAAGCCAGTCAGAGCTAAACAGTAACATCTCTTCTCAGGAAAGGAGGGAGGGAGGGAGGGAGGGAGGGAGGAAGGAAGGAGGAGAGGATTAAAGGGAGGAGGTGGGGGAGGAACTGAATGTGAAGGGAACTGGCTGTTCAATGTCAACTCTTAAGGTATTTGATGCATGTCGTTGGAGAAAAGTTTTGCCAGCTTCTCAAATTCTCAAGTTATAACGCTTGTCCATCTGACTGAAATACAAACAAGAGCTCTGTCTGTCTACCCCGTGCTTGGCTTCCTTCTCTCCCACTCCACTTGTCACTTGGGCTGTGGCCTCTTGTTTACACAGGCCCTAGTAGCTATCCTACCAATTCACCTTTGCCACTTCAAAAATAACTTCCTGACAACTTTTTCTTATATTAAAACTCAAAGATGATTATGATTCGTTTCTCAGGACATCCAGAATTGCACTTCTCAGCTGCAGTTACCCCTAAAGGACTGCCTAGTTAGGTGGTGCTAACTGAGCCAGGCAAGACATACCTGAACTACACTGTACTATGCCATCCAGATGAGCCCAGCGCCCAGGAGGAGGGTCTGCCAGAAACCCATCCCTTTCAGGGGCAGCTTCCCATTGCTTCACTGTTCTTTTGCCATCTTGGGCAGATATGATGAGAGTTGCACACACTGAAGATGCACAGGACACTATCATGTACCTCACATGTGCCCAACTGGTATGACCAGGTATACAAAGAATTCATGTATGTTTAACCTAAAGTCACAGATCTTAAACATGCACTTGTATCACTGTAATAAAAACAAATTCCTGGAACTAAACGAACTAATTCATTTCTTGTCTGACAAAAAAAGGAACAAGGCATCTATAACTTAGGTTTTCTGTTTGAAAACCAGATAGCTAGTATCCTCAAGCACGCTGGCTCTCCTCTTTTCTCTTGGTGTTACAAGCCAGCTCTGAACACCCTCAAAGGAGACACGTGCCATATATTCATGGCTTCATTTTGAGGCACAAAAGGAAGAGTTGCTGCTCTGCATCATGTTTTTCCCCACAGAACTCGGGATCTGAGAGGCAGCCTTCTTTGTGGACTCTGTGGACTGTCCCCGAGAATACGCCACCACCACCCTTCAATGATTCCTCACCTTGCCAAAAGATGCATTGTGGAAAGTGTGGTCCTTGGCTTCTCGCCACAACTCTAAGACACCCGGGTATACCTGTGCCTGTCCGGAGCTAAAGGATTTGGTGGCGAGGTGCTGGCACAGATAGGCTGAAATGGTCCCTACTTCCATACCCTATTAGGTAGAAGTCTAAAAGACAGCTAAAAATCTGCTCTCTACTGGATTGCTCAAGCCATCGCCACAAGTTAGAGGTTTGGATCACTCCTTTGCATTTAAGTTAGTATTCTTTCAACTATAGAAGGGACAGAAGAAGCTGGTAGGAACTGAAATCTGAAGGACAGGACTTGAAGCGTTGTTATAATCTATCTCTTTTATAGGCTCCCCAGTAACCCAACTTCATTCCCATGTGATATTATATAGGAGGCAAATGCAATCTGGAATTTTCCCCAAAGGATTACATGGCTATGGATTCTAAAATAGCATAGAAGCGTTCCCAGAAACTCATAGGGTCATGGACTCAAGAATATGGTACCTGAAAATCAGCAAGAGGTTACTAGAAGTCAAGGTATACAAAATCATCAGGTCATGGTTAGTGCCAGCAATAGGGAGACCAAGAACTTGAGCTCGGGAAGCATCAGCAGAAATAACTTCCCAGTGGACAAGTAGACCCTGAACACAAATTTCCAATTACACTGTGCCAAGAATCGAGGCAGACACAATAGAGACAAGCTACTCAGCACCCAGATAGACTCTTGAGTCTGACCATGTGAGCAATTCTTATGTGTATCTGTCAATACCAGAGAAAAATAGTGACCTGGTCATTTTTGTTACTACAACAGAATATTCTAATAAGGATAACATGTTTGCTTTCTGTTCTTCATTATCGTTATTGTGGGGGTGCATATGTGTGGTGTATGTATGAGCATACATGCCACAGTGTATGTGTGAAAATTAGAGGACAACCTTCAAGAGTTCATTCTCTCCCAGCATCATGGGATCTAAAATTGAACTCGATCATCAGCTTGTTGGCAAGCACTTTTTTACCCACTGCTCAGTCTCACCTGTTCTAGTCACTTCCCTAGTAAAAAGTAAAAATAAAGAGGTTTGGGAGCTGGAAAGATGACTCAGTAGTTAACAGCACTTATTGCTCTTCTAGAAGACCAAACTTCAACTCCCAGCACCCATGTCAGATGGCTCACAGACAGTTGTGATCCCAGTTCCAGGGGAGCGGATGCTCTTCTAACATCTTCTGACACAGGTATATATGTGGTGTACACACACATGCACATAAATAAAGATAAACATTTGAAAATGAGGTTTGTTTAGCTCTGATTTAGAGATAAAAATCTAAGACCCGGTGGCTTTTTTTTTTTTTAGTGAAGGTTTGCAAGATCTAACTGTGGCTAGTGTCACTGCAGAAGTGAAAGGTTACAGTGCAAGACAAGAAGCCACAGGACAAGTCAAAGTTTGGGCTCATTCTCTCAACTCAGTATCACAGAAGCCCAGGGTCCTATAAGAACTACCTTTGTCCCTTCCAGGGTCAACTCACTCAATGATCTAGTTCCTCGCACTATGTGAGGCCTTTAAAGTCCCACCCCTCTTTGCCCGGTAGAGACCAAGCTTTAACACGTGATCCATTCAAGGACAAGCCACAGCCACATTACAGTGGCCAAGTTCACACAGCCATAGACCTGCAAGAAGGTGGCGGTATGGGTGGGTGAGGTCTGAGCTCAGTCTTCAGTAAACATAGAAAGGGAACAAAGAGACTCTTGGGAGTAAGTTGTGGGTCTATGGCCTGTTGAGGGCAAGATCCCCTATGGCAAACATCCCTGCTGCCCATCTCGGAATGGACATTCGGGAAGCATTTGTGGCAAGTGAATATGTAAATGTGATAATAAATTGACATGTTAGACAGTTTATAACACAAAGATGCTTTCATGTTAGGAAAAGAGAGGCCGAGCGTTGCGGCGCATGCCTTTTATCCCAGCACTCAGGAGACAAAGGCTGGTGGATCTCTGTGAGTTCGAGGCCATTCTGGTTTATAGAGTGAGTTCCAGGACAGGCAAGGCTACACAGAGAAATCCTGTCTTGGAAAAAAAAACAAAAACAAAGAAAGAAAGAGAGAGAAAAGGATGTGCTGAGGAAAGGAAGAGACTGGCCAACTGGGGAAGGTGAGACCGAGGAATAGGCAAAGAAGAGTAACAAGAGTGAGTAGTAAGGACAGGGCCAATAGAAGGTGATAAACAAGGTCTGGTCTATGGAAGGGCAGATAAGAAAGCATCACTTTTGGTTCCAATGAAACCCAAGGCACAGAAGCTGGGAGTCAAAGAGGCCCCTGCAATGGTGTGAGGAGGAGGCTGTGATTGTGCTGTGGACCTGCAGATGGACAGGCTGGGGATGGGGGGGGGAGAACAGGCCCTGAAGCCACAGCTGGAGAGTTTGTGGGGGTCTATTTTTGGCACCCATTCGACCCCGGACCTCTCATTCCCGGACCCCTCCACGCTTCGCTCTCAACTCCACACAAAAAGGGCCTTGTGTGGGAGTGCCAGGAGAGGCAATGCATCTTTATATCACTGCCTCCCCTCCCCAGAGCCTTGGCATGAACAGCACTCCACCAGGTGCGGGAGACAGGAAGGGAGGGGCTGGGCACCAGACAGGAGCCAGAGGGCAGAGGGAAGCACCAACCTCTCCCTGCCCCCCAATCCCCCTGCACTGCCTTCTCACCAACCCTCCCCTCAGATTGCTTCTGCTTGCTCATTCCTCTCCCTCCCTGTTCCGCTTCCATGGCCATTCTACCACAAGCTCCTCTTCTTAGTTTCTTCCTTCTCTCCTTCTGTCCTCCTCTTGCTGGGCTGCAGAGTCAGGGGAACCTAGAGACAGAGCCCAATTTACTCTTGGCAAGCATCCAGGACAAAACATACCACAGCAACAAGTTTCCATGGTGCTTGGACACAGGCAAATGAGGTCTAGGGAGACATTTCTGGCCTCGGAGTTGAAAGCCCTGAGTCCCGTCACTCCATCAGTGATGTATCCTTAAATAAGACATTTAGCCTCCCAAAGCCACGCTGGGGATTCTGTCAGTGATCAGTCATTCAATCACCACCATCAGGATTTCGTGATGCCTACCCAGCAGCTTGCACACCAAGAACGCACAGAGCGCCTGTGCTATTCCGCCCCCCATGTGGCCCTGCCTTCACACAACCGGCAGTTAATAGCAACAGGGCTGCTTGGAAGAATGGTGACAATTCATACCTTAACGGAAGACCAGTCCAATGTCAGAGCTCAAGAACGGCTATGCCCACAAAGTACACCAGATTCTGAGGAAGAAGGAGACAGTGTGGCCTCTGAATGCCTCATGGAATGTAGCTGTTGTGGCTCCAATAGGAAGTAAGAGGCTAGTGTTGAACCCCAAAGCTTACCTACAGCCAATGTCTAGTCCAGGTAATTAGAAACAAGGAGCCAAAGGAGAGTGCAAACCTGTCCACATAGGAAACAGTTTGCCGGACCCAAGAAAGTCTAGCTGTAGAGACATTTGTGTGCATAAGGAGTGTTCCTGGGGTGGGATGAAGTGAAAAGGTAAATCATGGTACAATATATCTGGAAAAGGGAAAGAATTTTATCCAGAGCCCCAACTCCTGAGAGATTGGAAGGTAGGTACATGCATACAGAGGGAGAGACAGAAAGACAAAGACTGAGAGAGAGAAAGAGAGAGAGAGAGAGAGAGAGAGAGAGAGATAACACAAAGGGAGACAGATAGAGAGATCTATCCCTTTCTAGGAAGACAAAGACTGAGAGAGAGAGAGAGAGAGAGAGAGAGAGAGAGAGAGAGAGAGAGAGAGAGAGAGAGAGAGAGAGAGAGAGAAACACAAAGGGAGACAGATAGAGAGATCTATCCCTTTCTAGGAAACCAAGTTAGAAAAGAAAAAGCCTGTGGACTTGGGGGCAAGCACAGCTGCCTGGCCGGAGATTGAGAGGAGGCCATTTGAGGCTCTGAAAAGAGAGTTTCATGGGAAACCTAGCACAATGAGCTCATAGAAGAAGGAATGTAGAGAGGGAAGCACAGAGGGGCAGGCTGCCACGAGCGCTGCTTGCCTGGCAACTTCCCAAGGTTAATCGAGGGGCACCAAGCAGACTCTTCAACATTCCAACACTAGGGAGGCGGGTTGAGCAGTTGCTGTGGGGAAAAGGGACCTTTCTCTGCCCCAGGCTGCTGCTCCTTCCGGAAGCTCTTAGAAGCACGAGCCCTACAAAACTCATGGTGGGTTTCTGGGTGAGGCAACCATTCACCATCCAAGCAGACAGTCCTTTGCTAGAAGACAGAAGGGACATCAGAGCCTAGTTCAACTGTCCTTGGACCCGGAGAGGACAGCAGTTAGAAAACCTCTGTACACAGAATGCTACGAAGCCAACCTCCACTACATAAGTGAGGGGCATTTTTAAAAGAACATGCAGTGAAAAGGAAGAGGAGAGGAAGCAATCTCAGAGGCAGGGAAACGAGGTGTCTACACTGTAGGAGGAAATGGTGATGCTCCCAGGGCTTGTTTTCTAGGATGAAGGATGGGTATAAACAGAAATACCAGGACCCTTTTCTATATGGCGTTAATACAACCCAAAGCCCACATCTCCGCATGAACACGAGAAGCAATGTACTGCACAGACACTAGTTCAGAGGCCATACATGTGTATGCCAGAACACACAGATGGAAGCCCACATATTCATGCAGGACACTCTGCACATAAATTGGTACCTAGAATCCCTTTATGCCATGACATGTGTGTAACCTACAAAGTCTATTCCCTCTACAGCCACTCTGTGGGCAGGTGTGGCACTCCCTCAGGTACTGTGGGACTCAGACACACTGAACCATAGTGCAGGTGCACACGAGTTGCCTGTGGTCTGCCACCGCTCTCAGAATGGGTGTCCCTAGAACATGGGCATCCCTTCTTTCTTGTCTGTCTGAACCCCATCCCAAGGGCATTTGCCCATACAATATAAACCTTTTTCATGCTCGCATAGTACCCAACATCTACGTCCATCTGTACAAATTCTTAATTCTGGTTTGTAAGGTACCCAGCTCCACCAGCCACAGATGCTAAGGAAGAGCTACCAGTAGGTGGCGCCATCAGGAGCCTCTTGGAACCAGGAGTGGAATTAATGAGGACAAATTACATTTCTAGAAGGAGATCTGGTCATGCCAGTGGGTGAAAACCCCTCTTTACTGTGCCAGGGCCAAGCCTGGAGATGAGTTTGCCAGGCATTCAAGCCAATGATGACCATTCCCAGGAGGAAAAAAGAGAGCACAAGAAACAGCCCAGAAGGAGGACTCGGGAGAGCCATTTCTGTGTGAGCTGTTGGGCTTGGACATGTGTGCACATGGGTTAGGTCTTCATCAACACTGTGCTGCACTGTGAGGCCAGGCAGTTACTTGTGTGTCCGTGGATGTGGGTAAAGTAGGTGTGTGAAAGCTTGAAGCTGGAGGGGGTAGCGTGTGCTCAGTTCCGCAGTTGCTGCTATGTAAGACGAAACCAAGGAAGCTAGAACTCCCAGAGCCACACAGTCAGTACCGTGCAGGCCACAGTTGTTAGCCTCCTCCCACAGATACCCCGCTACACACACACACACACACACACACACACACACACACACAATCGCAACACCCACGCAGACAGGTGCTGAGCTGCCACACACAGACCTGCTCGCCCACACATTTTCACACATATATACAGGCCCGGAGAGAACCTCAGGAATACATATAATTGCCATAAAGATCCACACTGCTCTGCATGCGCACGCACAGGTGTGTGCTCTCACACGTTCCGTGCTGTATCTGTAAATTCCCATGCCCTTACACCCTGCCAGAAACGGAAAGAGAAGAGGCTTGTCTATTTTGCATAGCATCCTAATTTCTGAGCCTCTGGGGACATAGATGTATAGACAGTGAGCCTCCTGGACTCAGGAAAGAGGGGAGGGAGGACAGAAAGGGTCAGTCTCTTATGTAGCCCAGCCCAAGTGGGAGCTATATGCATTTGTACACAAGCCACAAATTTATATGCCTCCCGCAGTTGTAGTGAGCCACAGGGCACCCAGACTCATGCCTGGCACATGATGGGCTCTCCACAGAGGGGGGATCACCTCCTATCCCATCATTATATCCATCGTTAGCTCCTGGACCAGGAGGGGAAGAGTCTGTACAAAGCACACAAAATAATTTGGTGACATAGCACATTATGTTTCAGGCGCGTAAGCCAAGAAACCTGGCTGCCAATCTTGCTAATTCCTGTGAACCAGGAAACCCGCCTTTCTCATCTGAGCCTCGGTTTCCCCTTTAAGGATTATGATAGTCACAATAATAGTACTTACTCAAATTGAGCTTTCACATGCTAGACTGTGCCATAAGTACTTCATGAAGAATCACTCTCTGAATCCTCATGACATTCAGTGGAACGATCTATTACTCTCTTCACTTTACAGAAAAAATGTAAGCACCAGGTACATGGTTGGAGACAAGCCCACGCAGCCATCGACAGCACCCGTGTTCTTAATAATGACACCGCACTACCTCCTTGCTGGCATACCATGTGCATCAGATGACATCATGAGTATAGAAGTTCTTTGAAGACTGCAAAGCACTACACAAATGTGAAGGCGATATTGCTATGCATCTTAGCCTGGCTCATGGATGAGTAACTGCATAAAGAGAACCACACAGAATACAGGAAGCAGGATGGAGAGGAGGGCCATCTGTGACTGGCACATAGCACAGAGAAGAGAGAAATGGTTAGAGGATGGGCCAAAAGGGGCCCATGAATCCCTGGGTGGCTTCTGCCTCCGTAGTCTGCCTATAACTGCTAGGAGGTCAAAATATTTCTCTATTAAAAAGAAAAATTTCAAGTCACCCTAAAATCCTCCTCTTAATTATACCATTTCTCTGAGGCACCTCCTACCACCATTTTTCAACAAAATTACCTAGACCACAATAGTTCCAGGACAGCTCTCAGAAGTATAGTCAAGAGGTGTCAAAGAACTGGAAGAGGTGTCTCTGATGCTCCAAAGATCAGGGCAAGGAGCCCAGAAGGATTTTTGCTAATTTCATGAGAAAAATAAAAGTCCTGGATTCTGTTCTTGGTTCCCAAACTGATTCATTCCAGTATGAGCTACAGGTTCCTAAAGAAGGTCGCCCAGTTTTGAGAAGAGACTCACTTGCTATACACAAGGACAAACTCCATCTCTTTAGAAGGCACACAACCTATGATGGCTTATACACAGGACAGAAAGGTCATGACGGTAAGAGTAGATGAAACACTCCCCTCACTTCCTGTATTCCCCCATCCTCTTTACACCCCAGAATCCCTGGCAACCTTTCCCATCCTGGTGCTGCCCCTCTTCCCTCTCCTCTTTGCTGATGAATTCATTAGCACAGAGTCCTTTTCTTGTGTTCTCAAGTTGGCAAAGCTATCTCAGGCATTTAGTGGCAATGGCTGTGAATCTGTCACCATTAGCAGAGCAGTGAAGGCACCAACCATACAAAGTGGTTCTTCCTCCTTTTCCAATTCCTCTTACACTCCTCTCCAATATGGTATAGGGGTTTAGGGAGTCCTGATTTTATTGGAGAAGAGTGTGTGTCAGAAGTTCCTGTTAGCACACTGTAGAGCAGAAACTATACAAGAGGCAAAGAGCTTGGCCTTCAGTCCCCAGCACTCCCTGGGGGGAAATCTTTGCTGAGCTTTGTCCTGAGACTATTAAAGGAAAGGGGGCAGGGTAAATAGATGTCATATGCTAAGAGAAGGAGCCCTTGGATTTCTTGGAACAAGCTTCCCCTATATCCATGCCCTGCTCTGCCCAGGGGCCAGCAGCCCCCATCAAAGGTAGTGGTCCCAGTCCTTTGCATCAGTTCCTCTCCCTCTAATTACTCTTTACACACTCTGGCGCCAGGCCCTCCAACCAAATTACAATTGATTCTTCACTCCTCCTAGATCAATGCCATCGACCTGGAGCAGAGAGGACAAATCCAAATTCAGCTTCTGGGAAGCAAACAGCCCAAAGCAAAGCCCATGCAAGAGGCCTGCCCCAACACAGTACACATAACACACATATGTGTACACTCACTTGCCTAAGAAATACATGGATGAATATGTGCACCAACAGCTCTGAACCTCCATGCACATGTTATCCACATGCAAACAGATATATATAGTTCAATATAAACCATAAGCACCCTCGTGTCTACATATATTTATGTATATCCCAATAGCACACATGCATATATATATACATATATATATATTAAAAGCACACACATATTGCTAACTGGAAGAAGGGGTACTTTGGGGGGCCACAGGAAGCATGCTCTCTCTGAGTGATGCACAGAATTGGAGCACATCCTAGCTTTCTTCCCAGGTATCCTCATAGCTTCATGCTCAGGAGCACACACTATTTGTCGGTCATGGGTAGGATAAACCCAACATACCGTGCCTACCTCTGAGCAGAAGCTTTTCTGTAAGTTGTGGGAGAATCTGGTCATCCTCTTCTGGAATGGGCTTTGCTTGCTCATCTCTCTGTGGGTGTTGGACACATGCCCAGCCATTCTCTACCAAGTAGAACCATTATAAATTCCCAGATAAGAGATCCTTGAAGAACACCTCAAATAGTTATAAATGAGTCGCAAACCGTACAGTATCCACTTGGGTCAACAACCACCCACCCAAGCCTGCCCAGCACAGATATGGAACTCCAGTGTAGAGAGAAAGCAGCATGGAAACCCACTCACTGCTGCCCAGGAGTTTGCTTGTGGCCTCGGACTAAATTGCTCTAACCCTATGGTCAGTTTTGCTTCTCCTCCACGTGCACACACGGCCTCCTCCAGTCCATGATCACAGAAGCACAGAGAGTCATAAATGGAAAATCCCTTGGAGATTATTAAGTCCTTCCTGCTCATACACCCTCAATGTCTAGATTTCCTTAATGATCCTCTCCAAAAATAATTATCCATCTTAATGAACACTGACACCATGGAGAAAGGTGATTTTTAAAAATTTGTTTGTGTGTGAGGTTGCCAGAATTTATAGTCACCATGTGTATGAAGGAGCTCACAGAGGCCAGAAGAGGGCCCCAAATCCCCTGGAACTGGACATATAGGAGGTTCTGAGTTACCATGTGGATGCTGGGAACTGAGCTCCTTCTTCTGCAAGAACAGTAAGCACTGTTAGCCACCGAGCCATCTCTCCAGAGCCAAGAAAGGAGATGTTAGTCCTCTGGAGGAGCAACTACAGAAATCTCTCAAAACAGAGTCAGCTTCCTTTGCCTGAGGTATGCCAGTTGTCATGAAGTAGAGGGAGTCACTGTAATTCTAAATGGTGGGTCAGCTTACTGAAGCCACCTAAAGAAAAGACCTTTAGTTTTGTTTTGTTTTTCAAGACAGAGTTTCTCTGTATAGCTTTGATGCCTGTCCTGGAACCTCAAACTCACAGAGACCCACCTGCCTCTGCCTCTCAAGTGCTGGAATTAAAGGCGTGCACCACCATTTCCAAATGTGACTGCATGCAAAGTGGAGGGGATGTTATGCAGGTGGTTGTAGCCTCCTGCGCATGTCAGGGAGATCTTGAAAAAGTCTGAGATGCCTTCCAGTCCATGAAGAGCTTTGCCGTTTACACCTCATCTCCGATTCTCCCTTTTGAGTTGTCTGAGTAACAGTAAGGAAATTCATGGGTCCCAGTAGGCCTCGCCTCCCCTACAATAAAATATTAGGATTCCAGCAGATAATATGTTTGTGGAGAACATTCTCGGTGCTGGATGGGCCCTAGGACAGCAGTTCTCAACCTATGATTCGTGGCACCTTTGGGGGTTGCATATCAGATATCCTGTGTAGCAGATATTTACATTACAGTACACAATAGTAGCAAAACTACAGTGATGAAGTAGCAAACGAAATCATCTTATGGTTGAGAGTCACCACAACGTGAGGAACTGCTTTAAGGGTCACGGTCTGAGGAAAGTTGAGAACCACTGCCCTAGGAACACGCCTAAACCTTGGCTCCCACATAGAAAGTGAAGATCTTTGCCCTTGTAACCTCCATGTGTGCCATTCAGATCATCTCTGGGGAATCCATTCCCAGCCTTCATTCATACAGAATTTTGCAACCCATCCTTGAAAGCAGAGGACCGTCAGGTGGCCTAACGGAAGCTCTCATACCCTACCAGGTGTAAGTACTTAGAACGAATGCTTGTCATTCATTGGTCCTTCACAGGCCAAAGCAATTGAGGGTTCTCCTGGAGAAGACACATGAGACTCCATCATCCACATGACATCGCTACTACCCTATCATCTGTACAGCAAGGCTGGAAGGCATTCCCAAGCTACCTGGAAGCCATATTTCTGGGTGTGAATTTGATTCAACTAATTGCATACACTCCCATGAGTTCTAGAGCACGCAGGAGGTGGAGAAATGCTTCCGGCAGCTTGGGCAGCTGATGATGGATTTCGGGGTTGGTACAGTCTTTTAGGACTATCCAGGGCTCATTGTTTACTTCCCAAGTTTCAAAATAAGCTTATAGTAGCCTCTTGATCCGACCACCTAACCCTTGAATTCTACGGTCTCTTCTCCCATCTTCATGTCTCCAGGAAAGGCTTCTCAAGGGCCAGTGGCAGGCAGCTCTATGGACAGAACCCCAATGACATGCTGAGTTACAGTTTCCCCAACCCTCTGTTGTGTTTAAAGTCATCCTTGTCATCTCAACCCTTGACCTACTTCTGCCCCAGTGATGGTGGTTTTAAGTCTGACAATTCTGTATTAAACTCCTTTTTGCTAGAGCTACCTAGAGAAGACTCTTCTTCACTGAACCTTGACATACAAGGTGCAAACTAAGCTAAGAACAGCTTGTGATGTCAGACCCACTCAGCAGATATTCAGTGAGTGCTAAACGTTGAACTGGGCGTTGTAGCTATATTGACAGTACAGAGAAGTAGTCTCTGTTGCAGCAATTGATGTCCTCACATGCTTTGCAGAGGAAGATAGAGACAGAGGAGAAAGAGATAGACAGACAGAGAAAAGCACAAATACCTGAAACAACTGCAGATAGTCTCCTGTTCACCGTAGTTACATTTCAATAAATCTGTTGTAAAATAATAATAATACCACAAGTCAAAACTGCATCTGTCTCAGCATGGCAGTGCATTGTTACAATCCAGAAACTCAGGAGGCTGAGAAGGAAGATTCTGAGTTCAAGGCCAGTCTGGGATGTATAACAAGACTGTCTCAAAAAAAAATTGTGTTTAATACACATAGCCTACCAAGTTGTATAGCTTAACAACATGCTGCAAACATGGGTCTATACCCTTGTAATCAATGCAACTCCCAGCATCTCAAAACATCACTCTGCATACTGCTCTCCTGGGAAAAGATCAAAGTTCAAAATGTAAAATACCATTGCTACCCACAGTGTATGGCTTTTGCATCATCGTAAGACTGAAAAAAAGGGGGGGCATACATTGAACCACTGTTGTTGGGGACTGTCTGTATTTGTCTCTGGTCAGTTTTCCCAAACGCAGAACCCAAAGTAGGAGTTCATATGTCAGGGACTCACTGTGGGATGCGGGGTGCTGTTAGGAAGCACTTACAGCGGTAAGGAAAGCAGGATGATAAGGGAGAATGAAGTTTTATCTAATGTCTTCATCCTGCTCTCCTTCGGATTCCTGAAGCTTGAATGGCTCCACAGACATGTCCCAAGCTGAAGAAAGGGTCTTTAGTAACCTCAGCAGCCAGTCACGGCTATGGGTCACTTGGGAGGCGTAAGCTCCTAGGCATTTCCCTCCGGGCATGCCGCAGCTATGGGCAGCAGCACTGTACTCTCAGAGACACTGGGGGAGGGGAGGATTGGGACCCAGTAAGAAGCCTGGAGGAGCCTGACTGCAAGAAGCATAAAACAGCAAACGCACGACAGGATTGCTGGGGAGTGAGAACTGGACACAATGGGGTCACCCGAAAGAGCAGGTTCCTAATCTGGTTGCCTTTCTCCTCCACCAGCTGAGTTGGAGCTGAGAGTGAGCAGATTCCCATCAACATGCCTCATGGTCATAACAGAATTCGTTATATGTGCAGGTATTTGGGGATTAATAATAACCTTATTAATTAAGCAAAACATAGCTGTAGGGTGTGTTTTTTTATTGTGTGCCACAGAGATGTTATTTAGGCGGCCATGAATTCTGAGACATGCATGGGACCTATGAGACACTGACAGGCCCATTATTGACACACAAGGGGGCGTGGTAGAGAGAAGACATCTGGAGTTATGTTCACAATGCATGATCACAGCATCCAAAAGGCCCAGGGTTGAGTCTATTTATCATCTCCCAGGAGCCAGCAAGTGTCTTGCACCTTTTCTTTCTTTCCTTTCCTTTCCGTTTGTTTGTTTGCTGGAAGAGGAATTGAACTTAGGCCCTTGCATATGCTAGGCAGGAGCTCTACCTCTGCACTGGGTTTCCAGCCTTCGCTCTGTCTTTTTGAGCAGCCTAGAAGGAGCCCTTCTGCATCCCATTCTGGAAGGTGCACTGTCCTCCCCTGGAAGTCAGAGATAGACAGGTAGAATGCTGTGCTGGAGCTCCCAGCAGGGCAGCCAGTGAAGATTCAGAACCAAAGAGCAGGCTGACGGCCTTCAAGGAGACCTGGGTGCCATGCTCTCCAGCCAGGGAGGGCAGTACCACAGTGACCTGCTGCCTTGGATTATCTTTCCAGGGAAATGATGTGCTGCCTGCCTGGTTAGGAAACCCCAATCGTGGGGTTCTTTTAAAACCAACTCTGAGGCAGAAGTTCTGCATCCCAGCTACCTCCTACCAGCATACCCCTGAGACACCAGAGGTGTCACACCAGGAAAGCAGACATCCTACAGAAGTCTTAACTTTTCTCTTCTCAGTTTGCTATTCCTGTCATTTCCCACCATGCCAGGAACGAGCAGGTGAGGATTCTTCTCGGAGTGAAATTGGGTCCTCAAAAGCATCTCTTCTGACCAAGGAGAATACCACAGTAACAGGGTCTAGAGAATGTGTCTGTTTGGGGGATACATTGGGCCATATCAGCAAAACAAATGTCTGGTGCCATTGTCCCTGGTCCTGGCAGGTGTCCCACTCCTGTCCTGAGAAGACTAGACACCAGTGGCTCCCTGTTCTCCTGGCTGACATTATACATTGTCTGAATTTCCTGCATAAGCAACAGCTAAATTGGCTGTTATTTACATGGTGATCACTGAGCTGGATCATTAAGAAAGGGTAATAAAAGAATGAGGAGTATTCTCATAAGGTAGCTACTAAAAAGTGAAGACCCAGGGCCAGAAGGAAAAGGGAGGAGAGAATCCAGGGCAGCAGGTCACTGTGGTATTGTTCCTTTTGCTGGGAAAAGGGGTCTCAGGTACCAGGGACTGGAGGCATGGATGGCAGGAAGGCTGCCAAGAAGAAGGGAGGTGTATGGAGCAGATACAAGCAGGCATTCTGCCTGGCTCAAATGGTTGTCCCTGATAAAACCTCAGGCTAAAATTCTGCCTTGACTCCCTCTCTTGTCCCTCATGTATTCCAGGGAGTTCCTTTGGGACAACGCTCCCCTCACAGGAAACACACCCTTGGCCCCACTCCAAAGACTTCAGAAGCGCTGCTTTAAAACATTGGTTACGTCTGGAGTCTTACAGAAATCAAGACGCCCATCCCCTTATCTCCAGAGAGCTACACATCCAGGATGCAAACCGCCCCCTTTTCCTATGCATTAGTCATAGTATGTTAGCACAGAAGATAATGCTGGCCAAAGACCAAAAGCCCTGCATGCCTAAATCCTTGCACCATAACCACTCCCGAGCTGCATTCGGCCCTTGTATTACTCCTGTAGACATATATGCAGGCTTTCAATGCCAGGCCATGACATACTCTGAACGTTTGTGCTGCCAGCACGCAATGGTCGCTGATGAGCAAGTCTTTTTCTGCTGGAACTGACTAGATGCAGGTGTCCTTCCATCCTTCTCTCTGTGTCTATACCCATCTGAGGCAAAAAAAAAAAAGAGGAGGAAATCCACACCTCAGTACCAGAGGGAAGCAGAACCATTTCTTTTTTCAAGCCCAGAGCCTAGAGCCCCTGGTATGAATCCATAGGTCAGGGCAAGTTAGCAGTAGGAAAGAAAAAAATTCTAGGCCACCAAATTCTCAAGGACAGATACCATGCTTTAGTTAGAATCTCCTTCCACTGCCCCACAGAAACCCATCTATGTTTCACACATTTGTGAAATGAGGAAAGAATATTGGGAGCAGGGAAATCTTGAGGCTTCCTTGAAGAACAGAGCTGGGTCAAGTTGGGTCACTGGACTGTGCAGCATCCCCCCCCCAAATAAATGTGGTAGACTGCCTGGATTCTCCACCTTCAGGTCCCCTTACTCTCACCTGAGCTAGCAATGAAAGAGGGCCAAATTGCTGCTGCCGTGGGAGGCTGCAAATGGTGTTTCCTGTGGGGATTATTCTCAGACTAATGTTGTATGAACATAGCTCTGCCTGGTGATTACTATATTATTATATATTAATCATAGGCTAATGATACACACTCACCCTCTTTCCCTCCTTAGTCTGCATAAGTCTCCACCTAGATCCTGTTGCACTGCTTGTTCTCCTTATACCTATACCCAACCTACTCTCAGGGAGCACCCCAGTCTTCAGCAGCTCTTTTACATAAAAGGGTCATTGCCTTGTGTCCAAGAACAAGATATAGAGTCCTTCAGACTGGTGAGGACAAATCCTTGACATACATTCGTCTTTTTCGTCATCCTCAGATGGCAAGGTCTAGGAGGCAGAATGAAGTCCAGAAGGTCGGCAGGGGATGGGGGAGGGTGCGGGGGCACATCCCTTTAGTCCTAGCATTTGGGAAGAGAGGGTAAAGCGAGCATAAGTTTTAGTCCTCCATAGCAAGTTCCAGACTAGCTTAAGCTCTAAAATGAGACCCTGTATCAAAAAGAGAGGTAAGAAAAACGTTTGCTCAACTATGTTCAGAGCAACGTTATTCATATTAGCCAGAACCTGAAAACAACCTAGATGCCCCTCAACCAAAGAATGGATAAAGAAAATGTGGTACATTTACCCAATGGAGTACTACTCAGCAATAAAAAAAAATCTTGAAATTTGAAGGCAAATGGACAGAAGTGGAAAAAAACATCCTGAGTGAGGTAACCCAGACCCAGAAAGAGAAATATGGTATGTACTCACTCATAAGTGAATATTTGACATAAAGCAAAGGGTAGCCAGCCTACAGTCCATAACCCCAGAGAAGCTAGGTAACAAAGAGGACCCAAAGAAAGACATACACAGATCTGCCTTGGAAGGGGAAATAGACATGATCTCCTAAAACCTTCATCCAATAACTGATGGAAGCGGATGCAGAGTGGTTAGTTGTGGAGCCAACCACTGGACAGAGCTCCCGGAGTCCGGACAAAGAGAGGGAGGGGCGATAGCATGAGCAAAGGGGTCAAGTTCATGATGGGGAAACCCACAGAAAAAGCTGACCCAAACTAGTGGGAGCTCACTGGCTCTGGACAGACAACCAGGAAACCTGCATAAGACCAATCTAGCCCCCGTGGGAGCAGGTGACAGTGGATGACTTTGTGTGGCCACTGGCAGTGGGACCAGGAGCAATCCCTAATGAATGAATTGGCTTTATGGAGTCCGTTTCCTATGCAGAGAAACCTTGCTCAGCCTAGACACTAGGGGAGGGTCTTGGTTCCGCCTCAATGTGGTGATGTGACAGAATTCGTTGACTCCCCGTGAGAGGCCTTACCCTCTCTGAGGAGCAGATGGGGGGTGAAGTGAGGGGAAGGTGGGAGGAGTGGGAAGGTAGGGAGGGGGAACTGGGATTCGTATGTTAAAAAAATAAAATGTAAAAAAAAAAAAGGAGGTGGGGAAAAACATACAGAATAAGCAGGAAATAAGTTTGGTGGTGTCCAAAAAAGGAAAGTGAAGCTCACACAATGGTCATCGTTGGCTTGTTAAATCATACAGCCTGATTTAGAGTGACCCGAGGTCAGGTATTTATTCACTTAATACTGTTGAGACTTTTCTTGGCAAATACTATGTCAGACAAGATGCACAAAGCAGACAAAGTCTCTGCCTTCATCAAACTTTCTTCCCGATGGAGGCTTAGTGTCAGGCTTCAGGGTGACAAAACTGAAGGCGAGATCTGAACCCTGGTGGGGAATTCCTGAAAAGGAAAAAGCAGTGACCCTGAGAGGGACAACTCATCCCTGGTCCTAAGGGAGGGTCTCATGGCAAAGGCGTAGAGATGAACTCAGTGCAACCGGGAAGAGAAGAGTGTGCACTGCAGAGGGGCTCACAGAACCCTGGGGGAGCATCTGGGTGTGCCTGCATCTGCACAAGGGTTCAAACCCTCGTCTGTGGTCTGTTTTGCCCATGAAGGCCTGAACTTTTTTTTCCAAGAGCCCACCTATGCCACAAATCTACAGTCCAACCAAGGAATAGAAAATGCCCCTATATGTGGTATATATAAATCCTGTGCTTCTGTGACCAGAAGAAGCAGATGCTGGTGATGAAGATGCTGGAGATAAGGGGCTTCAAAGCAGGAGAATGGGTCACTGGTCATATACTGAGCTCAGGCCATGCCAGTTTATTTGCAAGATGTAAGAACAGCTGGATGTAAGAACAGCTTTTGTCTGCCCTACTCCTCTTTCTGTCCTCAGCCAAGCAATCTACGATGTGTCCCCTTCCCCAGGGCTAAGCAATAGTGAAGGATGGAGTATAACTCACAGTACTATATCACAAAGGCATTATGACTTCTACCTTGTCTCCTGGGCTGCTCATTTGAGGAAAAGTCACTGACATGTCATGAAGACACTAGAGTAGACTAGAAGGGTCTGTGCACTTAGGGACTGAGACCACCACCAAAAGTCACCATTCATCAGGGTATGAATGGCTTATGTTGGAAGCCATGACCCAGCCGTATGAGCACACAATGCTGGAAACAACATTGCTAGCTCCTGTCAGGCTTTAGATGATGGTAGTCCAGGCTGACATCTGATTACAGTGGCATGAGGCACCCCCAGCCCAGGGCTGTCTGCTGGCACCACTCCTGGATTTCTGATCCAAAGATACAATGAAGTAATAAATGGTATGGTTGTTTTAAACGAGAGCAACGGAACTGTAGCTTTAAACTACCAGGTTTGAGATAATATGTTATACAGCAGAGATAACTAATACATGTACCTAGCAATAATAGTTTCTAGAACACAGGATATGTTCAGAAAATGCTGGATGGATGGTGAATGAATAGGATTTCTGGCAGGACTATGCATCAAATGTTCTGAATACTGATGGGAAAGAGAGCATGGCCATAGCCAGGGAAACAACTCTCAAAACCTAGAAGAAAACCAAACCTAACCAAAGAACTTCAGTATTCAAGAAATGTCATTCATTCATTCAGCAACCGTGTATGAAGTATTAGTGAGGGCTCACTAGACAAATAAACTAAATAATTGTGTGTGTGTGTGTGTGCACGCATGTGTGTGTGTGTGTTTGTGTAAGGGGAGATGAAAAAGGGAGGAAGAAAAGGAAGGAGGAGAGATTCATTGGTTGGTTGACTGATTTTTAAGGAATTGGCTCACGCAATCAAAACTTGACTAGGTGACTTGAGACCCAGGGAAGACATCACGCTATATCCCAGCGCTGACAGAAGAATCCCCTATTTGGGGGGACAAACAAATCTTTTTCCTCTTTATCTTTTTGATGACAGGGTCTCTCTACATAGCGCTTGTTGCCCTGGAACTCACTTTGTAGGCCAGTGTGGCCTTGAACTCACACCGATCCTTCTATCTCGGCCTCCAGAGTCAAGAGCTGTGATTGAAAGAGTGGGCACCATGCCCAGCTGTCTTTTATTGTCTTAAAACACCCACTTGGTCATATGAGACCCACATCATGGAGATTACTACAGTTTGGGTATTGAATGTCTCAAAAAACCCATGTATTGAAGACTTGGTCATCAGCTTGTGGCAATATGAAATACAGTAGAAAATGTTGGGGGTCTTAAGGTTTCTGAAAGTCTTAAGGGGTCTGGAAGGAATTTGTTTCACTGAGACCACACCCTTGGAGAGATATATGGATCCCGTCCTTCCCATTCCTTTATTCTTCCTAGTAGCCACAAGATGAGCCACCTCCTCCATGATATCTTCTTGTCATGAAGCATTGTATTGTCACAGGCCCAAGGCAACAAGACCAAATGAGCCCAGTCTGAAAGCAATGGGGGTTTCAGAGCCAATGTAAATATTTCCTGTTTTTAAGATGGTTATCTCGAGTATTTTGTCGCAGTGATGGAATGCTGACTAACACAGAGAGTAACAGCTTCACTCAAAACCTACTTGTTGAAATCTCGATCTTGTCAAAAAATAGTGTATAGGTAACATCCATTTTAGTTCTAGATCAAAATCTATGCACTGTGGCTTATCCAAGTTCCTACACAAAATCAGCTATTTTAAATGTCATTGATCAGTCGCAGACATTGAGATTCCAGAGTGAAAAAAAAAAAAGATGCTTGGAAGCCTTTGATCTACTAGAGCTTCTATAGTCTAGGTGAGGGGAAATGATCACAACCAAATACATATGTAGTATACTAGTAGCTCCTAGGAGGAGATAAAATATAAATCAGACAAAAATAAAAGAAAGTAACAAAGGCTGGAGAGACGCTTTAGTAGAGTGAAGCATTCATCATACAAATGCGACATCCTGAGTCCAAATCCCCAGAACCCATGTAAATCCAGGAACAGTGGTACGCGTCTGTAATACCAGGTCTCTGGTGGAGAGATGGGAGGCAGAGACGGAAGAATACCTGGAAATCACAGCTATCTTGGTGATGCAGTAGCAAACAAGGAGGGACACTGCTTCCAGCAAGGTAGAAGGTGAAGACTGGTACCCAAGGTTGTCCTCTAACTGCCACATGCGAGCCACAGCTCACATGTGCCTTTGGGGTACATTCAAGATCCAAACGGTTACTCTTTCCTTAATGAAAGTTGGTCTCATATCTCCTCCAAGAAGAGGGAATTCTGCTGATAGACTCGGTCTGTAGCATCAGATCTTCCTAGGTCTCTAATCTGTGCTGGAGACTTTGAGCTTACTGTTTCAACAGCATGGGCCAGTGTGTGTGTGTGAACACGAACACCACACACACACCACACACACTACAACGATGAAAAGAAAGAAAGAAATGAAGGCCACTATTTTATATAAGTTGGCTGGTAGGAGATTGGAAAGATAGCATCTGTGGAGCAAAAAGCTGAATGTATCAAAGAAGAAAGTCACATGAATATCCCAGGGAGAAACAGTTGAGGCTGAACAAATAACAAGTGCAAAGATTGCTCACCAGACGGTCAGGGCTCTAACACTCCTCCCAGGCCACCCCATTCCTCATTAGGGCATCACCCCTTCCAGGAAGTTTTCCTTCCACCTTTTCCAGCTCCATCCTCAGCCCTCTAAAGAGCCCAGACTTCAGAAACAAAAGCCAGATGGGAAATTTACCTTCAAGCTACTTCTCTTGGGGCCACACAAGTCTCACCTATGTAAGCAGGTGAACACAGAAGGAAGGCCTGGCGGCTTCCGTAGAAAAGTTAATTTTTCAGAAATGCAAAAAGCCTCAGAAAGGTCAATCTCCACTCCCAAGAGTGGAGGGTCTTCATACAGATTTGAGTGGAGGGAAAAAGAATGACAAAAGGGGAATCGGGAAACACCATTTTCAGAACTTCCGATGTACATTCATTGCCTGACAAAAACTATGAAACTTCTCGCCTCCACCACAAGCCTTCCTCCGCCCCTAACAGTCCAAAATGGGTTGGCAACTCAGACTGGGGAAGGCAAGGGATTGCCTGTCCACTCACAGCCTCAGAAAATGGGCCAAGAGCTCCCATCCTGGAGCTTCCAATCCTGCACCATGACCCCAGTCTGTATTTGGAACCATGGGGGTTGAGAAGAAGGCTTCTAGAAGCCAGTCTCTGAGAAATACGAGGCTAAGGTGGGTTTCAGAAGCCCACACCAGGCCCAGTCTTTCTCTCTCTGCCTCTGACTTCTGGATCAGGATGTAAGCTCTCCGCTACTGCTCCAGCATCACGCTTCCCTGCATGCTGCCATGCTCCTCACCATGATGATCATGGACTGACCCTCTGAAACTGTAAGCAAGCCACCAACGAAATGCTGCTTTATATGTTGCCTTGGCTACAGTGTCTCTTCACAGCAATACAAAGTAATTAAGACAGAGAGTTGGGGACGGCGCACAGGTGAGCAGGCACAGTAGGATGCACAATGTGTGTTCCAAGGACGGTACCGGGCCAGAGGGCAAGCCACGGTGAGGAAACTGGCTTCAAATGAGGCTGGGAATTGGGTTCATGCTTCCATTCTGATGACTGGATAGAGAAGCTTGCATCTTATTCCATAAATAATTTTTAAACTTGAAAGGCTTTTTTTCCTCCTTGGGACAAGCTCTCAAGTAGCCCAGACTGAACATGAACTCTTGATCCTCCTGCCTCCCCTTCTCAAGTGCTAGGATTATGAACAAGTAGCCTCATACTGTTGGAAACAGAAAGCTTTGAGGGTCAGTTTATGTTTAGACAACATGTACTGATGTGAACATCTAGTATGAGTCAGCTAAAACACGACTAACACCGGACAGCCAGAGGTGCTGTGAGTCAGCACAAAAAGGCTGACAGTAGCTGCCCAGGGAATGCCAAAACTAAATAGTATTGTAATCCGTAACATAACTAACTATTTCCGGAAGAATGTCACTTTTGTGTGGGTTCTGTATAGCATGGCTTTGAGGTCAGAAACCAGAGTCCTTAGTCTTCACCAGCCTACCTGTATGTGTTTGTCTGTAGGCTTGTGTGCTGATCTACATGTGTGCCTGTGCCTTGGGTCCATGTGTGCCCGTGTGTGCATTGGTGCCTGCTGGTAGCTCCCTGCCTAATGGCCTCTGCCCAAAGAGAATAAAGTATCTCTCATCTGCCTGTGACTTCTCGAAATCTCCTCCACCCCCAGCCTCTCACCTTCCTCCTTCTTTCCTGGCTCTGGAAAATTCTCTGCTTTAAAAATTCATAAGCAGGGCCATATACCTATGAATTCTGAGAAAAGCAACGCTGGCATCAGCAGGTGTAGTGGTCAGTCTTCATTATCAAACTGAGTAGGTTTAGAATCGCCATGGAAACACACCTTTGAATTCTACCGAGAAGGGAAAATCCACCATGCATATGCATCATCTCATGAGGTGGATTCTGGGATGAAATAAAAAGAAGGAAATGATCTAAGGACCACCATTCCCCTCTTTTAGTTTCCTGGCTGGCTACAAGGCAAACAGCTGCCTTTACGCCCTTGTTGCTATGATTTCCCCGCCATGATGCACTGTACCTCTTAACTGGGACCCAAACTTCACCTTTCCTGCCTTAAGCTGTTTTTTTGTCTGATATTTTTTCCTAGCAACAATAAAAGCAACTAATACAGCAGAGTATGGGATGAGGGTAGCTTATAGCATAGAAAGACTATGGGGGGGGAGCTTAGAAATTAGGAGTCCAGATCAATGGTCCAGGTTGCAGTGTTGCCTGTGCCCACAGAGACAACACAGTAAGGCTCAGGGATGAGAGTGCAGATAGGAGCCAAGTTTCTGGTGAGGACAACCATTCAGGGTGGGTGTGGAGGTAGAGAGCCCAGGCATCTGTCTGACTCGGTGGGTGGAAGAAGCATGCTTGGAGGAGGAAGCTCAGAACGTAAGTCATGGGAAGGCAGTGGCTCTGCCAGTCTCATCCTCACCGTTCACAGTGCACCACACAGAAGACACGTGATGGTGTCTGTGGACCACGTGATCGGAATAAGAGATACAAGGTGCTTATTAGGGTTTGGATATGAGGTATGCATCACACATGCTGTTTTCATGTGTGAAAGGTTTGGTTCCCAGCTATTGGATCAATTATTGAGAGGTGACTGGATCATGAGGGCTCTGACTTCACCAATGGGTCAATCTATTGATGGGTTTATGGTCTGGCAGCATCATTAGGAGATAGCAGAGATTGGTACCTGCCTAAAGGAAGTAAGTCGCTAGCTCTGTGCCTTCAAAGGGTATCTTACTCCTGGTCCCTTCTCATCTCACTCTTCCCTCTTCCTGATTGCCACAAGGTCAACAGCTGCGCTTCACCATGCCATCTTACCATGATCTTCTGCCTCACCACAAGCCCAGAAACAATACAGCCAAATAACCATGATCTAAGACCACGAACAAAAGAAATCTTTCTTTCTGATTGTTATTGGTGTCTCGTATTGTCACTGTCTCCCAAAGCTGACTAACACAATGGCAGAGATGGAAAAGTAATTTGGCCCAGTGTGCTGCCCTGCTGCAGGTAAGCACACAATGCCCCGTGGTCTGCCCTGTTAATGGCAGCAGCATTTCCCTGAACACACAGGAAGAACTAACAGCTAACAGTGTGCCTGGTACGCTGGAGGAAAATGGGTAGTTGTAGGGGTCTTGTCATTTACGCCTTCTCTGTCTTGCTTTCCAGTTAAATGGAAGGTGGGGGCCCAGTGATGAGAGGGTGAGAAGGGCAGACCCTACAGGGGCTGAGGGCTGTCAGGAGTCAGCTGCTGAGCACCAAGAGCAGGACAGTGAGTGGGCTGAAGTCTATTAGCAGCAGGAAATACATAACTGGGTATGAGGCCAAGAAAGGGGATTTGCAAGGAAAATTGTATTCGGAGCATATTTCCTTCTTATTTCAATAAATGGTCTGCAGAGTAGGGTTGCTGTGGGAGAAACCTGCTGGCCTTTCCCAATCACGCAGACCCCATGAGTCACATCTGCCGTGTGTCCATAAGGAGAGACACATTCAACACTCCCATCCAGCACGCAGGATCTCACACTCTCGGGTGTGGAGGAGTGAGTCCTCAGGACAGCCTCTCTCTTCGGCAGGCCCAGTTTTCCTCCTGATGGCCTCCTGGGATGTTTGATTCTGGGCAAAATCAGCATCTTCCTTTTAAAAAGATTTGGTTTTATTTTTTTTTTAATTTTCTTATTACCGTATATTTATTCTACAAAATAATAGATTTTACCATGACAGCATTATGAAGGACTTGATCATATTCACCCCTCCTCATTATCCTTTCTTGCTCCCTCCCACTGATCCTCATCTCCTTCCTTTTATTTTCATCTCTGTTTTCAAATATAGGTTCTGCGTATGAGAGAAAATATGTAATATTTGTCTGAATCTGGATTTTTTTTCAGTTTTCATGTTGCTCTCCATTGCAGGCCCATCCATTTTCCTGTAAATGGCATCATTTCATTCTTCTCTGTGATGTGTAAAGCTCTATTGCATCACGTTGTGTGTGTCTGTGTGTGTGTTATATGTGTGCATGAGTGTGACTTGTGTGTGCATGTGTGTGACTGCATAGTCACACACACGCACACCTGCAGAGACCAGAAGAGGGTGTCTCGTCCTCCTCTGTCACTCTCTTGTTCCTTTGAGGCAAGGTCTCTAGCCTAAGCTGAAACTCATTTATTTTTGGCTAGCCGGCAAGCCCCAGCGACCTTCCTGTCTTCGTTTTCCTCAGTGTTGGGATTGCAGGTGTGCACAGGATCAAAAGCAGCCTTCACCCGAGTGCTGGGATCCCGGTCCTCAAGCTTGCATAGCAAGCTTCCTCAGCCCCCGTTTGTCTGTTGAAGGTTATCTAGGTTGATGCTCTACTTTAGCCATTATGAAGAGTATTGCAGTAAGCATGCTGGACAGTGTCTCTGTGGTATCCTGAACTACATGCCTTTGGGTATATACCCATGAATGGTATAACTGGATCATAGGGCAGTTCTACTTTCGGTTTTTTGAGAAATCCCCTATGAGTTCCATAGCGGTTTATGCTAATTTACATTCCCACCAACAGTGCAGAGGGCTTCTATCCCACCTCATCCTTCAGCATTAGATTTCTTGATAGCAGCCATTTTGTCCTGGGTGAGAGGAATTTTAATTACAAGATTTTTATTAATTTTTGTAGGTACATTTTACATTGAATTTTAAAATTATGCAGCAAAATTAACTATTCTTTTCTTTTCTCTCTAGTTCTATGCATTTTGCACCTACAAGGTCATGGAAGTCCCCTAAGATCAGAATACGCACCAAAAAAAAAAAAACCCTCCTTCTAATGTAGTCTAAAAACTACTACGACTGTGTCCTCAAGTCCTTACACATTCCATAATTCCCCATTCCACTGACGTGTTTACCATCTGAGTAATCTCTCTTTTTCAGAATAGGAAATAAGTGATACTCTGTGTCTATGATCTTTCGAAACTGGCTTCATCCCCCAAGCAGTTGCCTTTATCACTAGTGCCCACCACAGCTTTAAAGTCCGCAGCATCCTGTGTTATACATGGACCTCAGTTTTCTCTCCTGCCCTTTGGCCCATCTCACACATCCTAGGTTTCTTGGATCAGCGCCCCTCTTCTCTGTAGTTTTGTTTTTTCCTCTTCTGGCATTAAATTAGCGCTTATGGAGCCCCTTCCTTACACTAGACACCAGTTTCATGGCTGAAGATGCACATTTGAGCAAAGCAGACAGCGATCATTTGTGAAGCTTCAGGTCTAGTAGGAGGAGGGAGGCACTCTACAATACACACATAGCATGTCATATTAGAAGGTCACAGAGCAGGTAGAAGAGGGTATGGGACAGGTCTGTGGTTTGGAAATGGAGCCACAGGTTTTCTTTAATGCCCCCTTCTCTATGAGAAAAGTCTTATATAAAGAAAACCCTTATAGAAGAGCAAGCGACCATTGTTGGGACCCAAAGGAAGAACAGCCCACCTGGCAGAAGGGCAAGTCTACAGCCTTTGCTGGAGAAAAGTAAACAAAATGAAGCGTTGGATACTTGTCAGCATAGGTGACTCCACCAAGACATTGTGCCTCCCCCATTCTCTTGTTGCTGCAGAGAATTTAGTATCATTGTCTCTTACTTGGCTCTCAGCGGAGGCCCAGAAGAGGATGCAGGCTGGAATGCGCACACTGAAGAGACAGGTCCACCAAGGCCTCCGGGAGCTCTTTCCTAAAGGCCTCCTAGAGTCAAGCAGAAGGCACTAAGCCTCTCCTGTCCCACAGGCAAGGCTTCCAAATCTCATTAGCATTTACAAAAGTGGAATTAATCTTCTCTTGGTAATCTGGTGGTTACTGATTTTTATTTTTAACTCTTGTTTTACAAAGATAATAAAAAATAAAGTGTTTGTAGCAGCACAGATGTCCCCAGGGGTAGAGAGGAAGTAGGGGGCAGGACATTCAGATAGGATCAAGAATCTCCCCTGTCTCCACCAGCAGGTTCCAGAAGCAGAATAGGAAGTGAGACATATCCGAGACATTCATCCAATCATGAACAGGGAGGACCCCTAAAACCAGCCGAGAAACCTGAACCCCAACACCCCAATTAGACCCATCTGCAGCTGGTGGAAAGAACTCTGATTCATCTTAATCACATGCAAGTTAAAAATAAACATCAATAACCAGCAGCATGGAGGAAGGAGTGACATTTTGAAATGCAAATGAACTAGGAAGTCCCCAAGCCAGACATGAAGACTCACTAATCCCAGTGCCCCATGGTATGCATGGCCTGCAGATAATTTTTAGATCACACCCAGACTCCACGCCTCTTGGGACCAGGTATGTAATGGCAGCTGCTCATTTTCCAGACCAGGAACTGCAATGGTTTATTACACATGGGGCCTCTACAGCTAGCAAGGCTTTCAAGGACAGATCTGGACACTGGGGATAGAACACAGGAGTTTAAATGTATCACTTCTCACCACCTGAACCTCAGTGAGGGGACATGATGAAGGCACATCAACACTGAGTGACACCTGGCACACAGTATTGCTCAGCTAGTGGTTTTCTGGTATTCACTTTCTATTTTCCTCAGAATAATACAGACTCCAATATTGACATCAATTAATCCAAATCACAGAAGGTGCAATTCTCGATTAAACATCAAATAGGATAAGTTTAGCACACTATATAATAGGCATATTGTCTACTTCTTTCTTCTAAATCAAAACAGTCCCTCCTGGAGAGAAGGGTTGGAAGCACATGAGATTCAGGAAGCCAATGAAGCTTACAAGATCCATTGTTGAGTCACACTGCCCCACACCCACACCCCACCTTACCAAAGCAGTAAACTGTTGCTGGGGAGGAGGTTTTGCAGGCTGCCTGCACGTTGAGCTGGGAGCGAAATGCAGTTTTTATGAGTCATCACCATTTTGAGGTCGACCCTTTCCACGATGCAGGCACCTATGAAATGCTCATGTTCCTAAAAGTAACCCCAATAAATTCATTAGTTCGCCAACTACGCTTGGGCAGGAAGATTTCCTTGGTCTGTCACCAGTCCCCTATCTGGGGTGACTAGTTGTTTGTGTTCATGTCACCCCAGAAAAAGATGCGCCGCAGGCATCAAGGTATGTATGAGAGCCTTATATACAGCTGCACATTAGCTAATCTAGGACCGCATAATACAAGGTTGAACGCATACAGTTATAACAGGGCAAAGATCATCTCCCCTTGCCTAGTAATGTAGCTGTCATAATGTCATGTGCAAGATATTCCTCACACACTTATGATGTTAGTGCATGGCCAGCTGTAGAAAATCAAAGCATGAGACTGAAAACGGAGATGTACACCTGTAATCCCAGCACACAGGTGGCTAAGGCAGGAGGAACCAGAGTTCAAGGCCAGCCTGGGCTCCATTGTAAGACCTTATCTGAGACAACAGAATAAAACAAAACCGTATAATATACACAATTGTTTGTAGCACAAACGCTCGACAATGATAATAAACAACTATGCTGCTGGCTTAGGTATTTACTTACTATACTTTGTGTATTTATTTGGTGGGAGGGTATTGTGTACAAACATGTTGTGGTGAGTTGTGTGTGTGTGCACATGCACAAGTGCAAAGGTCAAAGGTTGATACCAGGTGTTATCTTCTATCTCTCTCTACCTCCACCTCTTCTTCTCTTTCTTTTTCTTTCTTTCTTTCTTTCTTTCTTTCTTTCTTTTCTTTTCTTTTCTTTTCTTTTTTTTAGCAGAGCCTCTCACTGAAACTGAAGCTCATCGATACGACAAGACTAGCTGGCCAGCAAGCCCCTGTCTCTGCTCCCACAGCAGTGCTATCACAGGCATGCACCACCATGCCTGGCTTTCTACACGGGTGCTAGGGATTCGAACTCATGTCTTCATACTTGTCTAACAAGCACTTTACCAACTGAGCCATCTCCCCAGCTCCCCTGTGCTATACTTTCCATTGTTATTTTTTAAAATTTCACAGTAAAATGTGGTATACCAGCATCATTCCCATGAATCTCATGTTTACTGTCTCTTATGATTGTATCTGGAGACCATGCTAGCAACCGATGCCATCTAGTTGTGTCGGTGTGCGCAAGTTTGCAAAATGACAGAATTACTTAACGTCACAGCTGTCCCCATCAGTAAGTGGTACATGGCCGTATATGAAATAATGTACTCCAACTCCCGTTTACACAGATCTTAAAAATTGAGTAGGGGTTTTTATAAATGATCCATTGATCAGGAGAGAAGCAAGTGGCCCCTGAAGACTGTGTGGACCACTTCCTGATAGACATGGCTGTCTTGCTTGTATCCTGTCCTGCTTGGAAGCAACCACAAACGGGAGAGGAAGAAGCAACTGCCATAGACTAGGCATCTCCATCTACGATGTTGTATTTAATCTTCACAGCTACCTCCAAGGATTATTCTTCTCATTGTCAGATGGACCAATCAGAACTTAGATAAGGTAACTTGACCAGGCCTGGGAATTCTCAAGGGTTCTAACAAGGCACCAGTTCAGAACTTTCATTCCTGCCAGCTCGTTGCACTCTGGAGTTCCCAACGCATCTTCTGATGGAGCTTAATCTTGCCAAGCCCTTCTGAGATCACAATACTTTTGTTAGCATAAAACCCCTGAGTTGCTTTCTTTTGTGTCCTCTCCATTTCAAGCTTGCCTTTCTCTGCTCAGCTCCTGAGCCTTGGGGCCTGACCATCTACCTAACATCGTCATTGCCACAGCCAGCCAAGGCCAGAGAAGCCACTGACCACCAATGGGCTGGGTCACTCTTGACCCAGAGGAGGCCAGGCCAAACTTAAACCACAGAGAAACTTCATCATCTGGTTGCTGGTGTGGAGGGATCAGATGCAGCAATTGGCTGATTAAGAAGGCCACATTAACCCCCAGTCAAAACAACTCCTTCAAACAAGCTTTGACAAAACTGTCACATTAGATGTATCTGAATGAAGTCAGCCAGGCAGCTGGCAGAGCACAATTCTGCATCATTTTGACAGCCTGCATTACAAAGCTGCAGGCACTACTGGGAAATCCTCCAAACCAAGCCTAAATTACAGCGGGTACCACATATTCCAGCCGTGGTAGGGTGAGAGGCAGCCAGGGGAAGCGTGGAGGGCAAATAATGGATGTTTTCCTCCTATCTCTTACTTCACTTAGAGTGGAGCAAGGTACTACTGCCTGGTGGGGACATAAAAATGGATGTTCATACAATTAGAAAGCCTTCATTATCCAGCCTGAGGCTTGCATTTCTCCAGGACTGGAAATCTAGTGGCTTGGGAAATGTCTCAGACAGGGGCAGTAAGTCTGAATTCAAATCCCTCCTTCTGCTTCTAATGAGGTCTTCCATCTTGGGAAACTTATTCCTCCTCCCTGGCCCTCTACTTTCCTTCCTAAGGACCAAAGGACTATAGTCAATGTTAAAAAAAAAGAAGAGGAAGAGGAAGAAGGATGAGGAAGAGAAGGGCGAGGAGGAAGGAGGAGGAGGAGAAGAAGAACCTTAGAAATCCTCAAGCACAAATAGGTTAACAGAACTTTCTAGTCCTCACAGGGAACTGGACAACTCTACTTCTAGGCTGTAATATACTGGCTTGCAGTGCTAGCTCCCGTTGGCCCCTTTACTCACTGGCTTGCTTTTTTCCTACACATTAGCAACTAGGGAGAGAAGATGCTCTGGAAAGAGCCCAAAGTGTCCATTAGGTGATTGTTATTATGTTGGTGCCTGCTACAATGATATAAGTCTGAGGTCTTAATAAAATTTAACATTTTCCAATTAGCTTTGGCTTAATTAGCATCATGAATATTCAAAGTCCTTATGCCCTTTCCGCATCCTTCCTCTCCTGTCTCTCCTCACACCGGCTGCTACAGCAGACTGAGCTAGTGACGCTCGTCAGGAATGGGGGTATGGAGACCTCCATGTGCAGAGGGCCCAAGGTGTCCTGATCCCTGCTTCTCCTAAACTTCCTGGATCAGGAGGCTCAGGCTGTCAGATTTTCCCATCATCAAAAACGCCAAGACACGCTGGTTTCCTTACTTGCCACGCAGTTTATGAGAATGTCTGGGAGCAGAGACAGGACGATCTCTGTTAGTTTAAGGCCAGCCTGGTCTACATAGCCAGTTCCAGGCCAGCCAAGGCTATAAGGAGGACACCTGTCTCAAACAGACAAGACAAAAAAAAAAAGCTGAACATGAGAAGTGAGGGAACTAACCTTAAGTACCCGCTGATGAGTGGTGCATACAATTAATCCATCTGCTTTGCAGAACAGGCTGTGTCGCCAACAATAGGCAGCTGCTTCCCCAGGGAAGTCTGCAAGCCTAAGGATTCCCAAAGAGGAGCAGGATGGAGGTGGGGCTGCTGCCCATTTGGCAGGCCCTGTACCAACCCTTTTGACAGTGATGGTCTTACAAGGCCAGCTTACAAGGATGGGTCTCCCTCAGACGAAAAGGGGACTGAGACCCTACACCCTGGTCTGGGGAGAAGGAAGGTGTGTCTGAGTGAGACTAGCAGTGAGTTAGTGGATTCGGGAAGGTAGATGCCTCTCCAGTATGAACAGGAAGTAAGAATAAACTGACAAGAAGGCCCACACTGAGCTGACCTCCAGGCTTTCAGCCAGTCTGAGCCAGTTTCCATCTACAGGACAAAGAGTGAGCAGGGATTGGAGTCCATGGAGGAAAAACCATCTGGACACATTTCATCCAGTTTCATTGTCAGAAACGAAAAGAATGTAACATGCCCATCAGTTTGGTAGTGATCAGTATTTCACAATTAATAGTTTCCTATCATGTTGCAAAATTTAAATATATACACTTCTACTTACCGGTTATACTGCAATGAACCTGAGATCAAAAGAAGATTTTGCTTTTTAAAAATCAGAGTACATTTTATCCTCTGAAAATTCTATTCTTTTGCCAGGCGGTGGTGATGCATGTCTTTAATACGAACACTTGGGAAGCAGAGGTAGGTGGATCTCCATAAGTTTGAGGCAAGCTTGGTCTACAAAGCAAGTTACAGGACAGACGGGGCTACACAGAGAAACCCTGTCTCAAAATAACAATAAAATAAAATTCTATTCTTGCTTTAAAGAGGGACTATTTAGCTCATTGCTGAAAATTACTCAAAAATTAATGTTGAAGTCCATGTAGAACCCTCTATAAACTGTTTGTGTGCATATATATACACACATATGCACATGCAAATATGTATACACACATGTATTCCCCCCTTTCTGCTCTCAATTTCTTTCAAAGGCATGGTAAGCCTTCCATTTGGAATCATGAGCCTTCACAAAATGGACTGTCATCATAACTCAGATACTATATAGATTTTCTGCAACCTCTCCTTCCAAGTATTTAAAAGTGAAGCATTTATCCAACAGTAAACACTCTCCCGCAATCCCAAAGAGTCTGAAGTTAGTCATAACCTGATTGTGAGATGCGGGCCAATGCTATCTGAGTAGCCAGAGTGGCTGGAAGAGTAAACACCCAGGATACAATGGCAGTGAAGCTAGAAAACGAGGATGCCCACCTGTGATGAGAAAATCAGGGATACACGAGGGGTTGAGGCAGAGGCTCAGAGGAGAGCGAGGGAGACCCTGGGATGGGAATAAGAGAAAAGGCAGAGAAGAACTACCCTGCTGGCATACTGTCCCCAGGAAGCCCATGGGCTCATATGGTTGGCACAGATCAAACAGGGTCCTGGCTTCAGTCTCTCACATGCTGGAATTACTACCACGTGTTGCCACACCTAATTTAACTATGTTTTCTTGAAAGAAGATGGGCTATCCTGCAAAGCCGCTGCCCTCAACTCTGTTGCCCTGGCTGCCCTGTTCTCTGGCCCTGAGAGCAGCCTTGTCCATTCCACCTGTGTCTCCCCCAGGCCTTATCTTTCGCCTCCTGGAAACCCTAAGTACGCAGTGACTACCTCCACAGTTGTATAATAAAACCACAGGGAATACCATGGAAACACTTGTCCATCCTCTGCAGCGAAACACGCCAGGGGTCTCCATTTCCTGGGCATAGCAATAGGTCCTAGGAATTCCGGTGTGAACTATTCAGATCCTAGCTAATGGATTGCTTCAGCAAGAGATGCACAGACTACAGCCCACTTGACTTCTCCGCTCCTTCATCAATAACAGACGGCCCAGGCAACCTAGCAGGAGAACAGGCTCAGGCAGAAGCCTGCAGGGGCTCTAGGAAAAAGCTGAAGAGACAAGGATGTCTGCTTTGTGTGCCACTTCAGCCTCCCCACTGAGTCAAAGCCTGCCCCTGACTTGGTGACAGATTGTACTACTCCCAACCCACCGTCTGGCTGTCTCCCTGCCAGCACTGGGTCTTGGCTCCCTCTGAGTCACCCTGACCCCAGCTGTCACTCGCAGCAGGCTCTGTCAGCCACACCATCTCCTTGTTAAGTGACAGCTCTGCTGTATTACTGTAGCCAGACAGCACCCAATGTCCTTGAGTTTCACCTGCTACAGCTCTGTTCACCTTCAGTGGTCGGGTGTTCTCTACTGCAAGATTCCCACCAAGTGGGAACCTCAATTCACTCTAGCCCCTCTTTTCTGAGAGCCATGAGGACAGCCTGAGTGGATCTCTCACCCTTTCCAAGTAATTTCTCTCTTCTTTAGAATAGTAATCATGGCACCTACTTGGCTACCTGCAAGACAGCCATGGAGGTGAAATTGGTGCTTGTTCGTGACAATTGTCAGCTTTGCTAAGAGAACAGCACCAATAGAGTCTAAGGTAATGTTAGAATGATATTCCCAAACTGGCGATGATAAAGCTGAGATGGAAGGAGTTTTGACAGTCAAGGACTGTCTTCTACCTTCCACCAAGAGTTCAACTGAGTCACTCCCAGCTTACCCCAAAGCTCAACCCCACAAGAGGGACATTAAGGCCTCCCGTAATCATGATGGTTAAATTTATGCTTAAACTTGATTGACTTGGGGTTAGTAATGTGGCTTACAGGGTAAAATCACTTGTAGCCCAACCACGATGACAGAAGCTCTGTCCCTGGAACCCACATGGTGGAAGGAAAAAACCTGCTTCTGTAAGCTGTCCTCTGACCTCCGCACTTAACACTGTGGCACATTTGCACATGCGTGCGCATGTGCACACACACACACACACACACACACACACACACACACACACACTAAATCAATAAGTGTAATGATTTAAAAAAACAAACAAACTTGCATTTGGCCAAGCATTGTCCTCCATGAGTATTGCAACATCTCTAGCTGTTTATTGTTTGAGCTGGCCGACTGGGTATAGGAGGCTGCATTCCCCACTGTGGTTAGCTTCCTCCAAACTGGACAAAGCAACCAGGCTGACTCTCACTAAATAGAAAAGAATTCCTTCTGCCTGATTTTCTTCAAATCAAGACACAGGCTCTTTCCTGTGTTCGCACTTGAAATGAAACAGCGGCCATTTCTGAGCCTCCGGCCTGCCCACCATCGACCTTCAGATGGGAACTAATCCAATGGCTCTCCAGCTCACTGGCTGCAAATCTTTGAATGTCTCATCCTGCAGAACTGCACCAACTCATCCTGCTAATAAATATGTTTAGACACACACACACACACACACACACACACACACACACATACACACACACGATTTATGGGGGTTTATCAACTTAAGATAGTCTATGTCTCATAAATTTATTGTAAGGTAAAAAGCAGTATGTTGAAAATACATTTAACACACCTAACCTGCTCCACACTGTAGCTCAGCAGCAGTGCCCTCGCAACTGTGTAGCTGACTAGGAGCTATCTCAAGAGAGTATTCTACTGCATGTCACTAGTCCTGAAAAAGATTAAAATTCAGAATTCTAAGCACAGTTCTACTAAATGCATATGGCTTTTGCACCATTATAAAGTCAAACCATGGAAGCTGTGACCACGTGGGGTTGAGTGTGTGTGTGTGTGTGTGTGTGTGTGTGTGTGTGTGTGTGTGTGGTCTGTAAGCATATACACACAGTGTTGGTTCTATTTCTCTAGAGAGCCATGACTAATACAGTGATTTTCCAGGGGTCCTCGTGAGGAAGTGTGTGGGAATGGAAATGGTTATGGGGATTTTTCTTGGTTGTCAGGATGAATTGGGAGAGGAGGTGCTAGTAACATTTAGTAGGCGAGGGCTGAAGCTGTTTAAATGTTACCTATTATCCATGCCTATCTCACCCAAAATGCCAGCAGGGCTCCATTAAAATGGTGTGACTGGAGCCTCTGCCACCTTCTCCAAGTTCAGCCCTCCACTCTTGCCATGGCAATGCTCTACCAGAGCCACACTGCAATCCTGATCCCTTTTCTTTTTCTCAGACACCCTGGAGTCCTTGCTGCCTAGGGTTTTGTATTTGCTGCTTGGGGCAATCTTTCCCATCCCTCTATCCCTAATGGTTAAGTTTGGCAGTTGGTTCTTTCTTGACCATCAGATCTCAGGTCCAATAATGTCACCTGACCAACTCACTTCAAAGTGATCCTCCATTGCAGAATCAATTCATCCATCCCTTTGACCTTCTACAGAGCATCCAATTCTCCAGAAAAGGCGTGTTCTTTGCTTTCTTCTTCATTATTAGAATGTAAACCCCCATGAGGATGGGCACCTTGTTGTCATTTCTGTATTCCCAGAGGAAACCCTGCAATTGTGCTTTAAACCTAAATCGGGAAGCTTTATACTGTGTCTGGTGCTGTTCTGGGCATCAAAAGATGCAAAGCTGAATAATCCCCACTCCCGCTTTAGGGGAGAGGATAGCTGTAGGATGCGTTTATCAAAGCCACCTCAGGCCTGGCATTCCCGGGAAAGAGCAGCAGGCCTCTAAGGAGCTGGCCACCTCAGGCCTGGCATTCCCGGGAAAGAGCAGCAGGCCTCTAAGGAGCTGGCCATGACAGGCTCTGCCTCTGTACACAGCAGCGCTAGAGGCCGCTCCCACCTCCAGCAGAAACAGCTTGCCATCTGCTTCTATGTCACCAGTTCTTTCCCCTGGGGCTGAATCCTGTCCCGCTAGGACCCTGCTCGTCTCCAGAACTCGGACTGATACTGTGCTGGTGGCCACAGCAGGCATCTATCTCCTGACAGGACCCACCAGTCCAAGTCTGCCACGATTTTCATTCCAGAGCAACTGGGTCTGCTCTGCCTCTCAGTCCAATCAGACAGAGCATGCTCCCCAGCTTGCTCTCTTTCTCTCCCTCCCTCCCTCCCTCCCCTACCCCTCTCCACAAGTGAGCGTTCCAGAACCAGCCTGCCTTGTGCTCAGACTCTCTTAGCTTCGGATGGGCTGACCAGCCGCATCCCAGGATTTGGCATAAGAAGAGTGTTTCCAAGAAGAACTGATGTTCAGATTGACCTCAGAAACCATCTCCTTACTGGCTGTCCTAGCTTGCTCCTCTGTTGCTGTGAATAAAACACTAACCAGAAGCAACTTGGGGGAAAAGGTGCTTACAAGTTACAGTTCCTCATAGAGGAAAGCCAAGACAGGAACCTAGAGACAAGAGCCATAGAGGAGTGGGGCTTACTAGCTGAGTTTCCATGGCTCAGTGGGCTTTCTTTTACAATTCAGGACCACATAGCCAGGGGTAGCACGGCCCAGAGTGGGCTACACCCTCTCACATCAATCAGACATACCCACAGGTCAATATGACAGAGGCAATTCCTCCGCTGAAATCCCGTCTTTCTAGGCGTCTCTAGCTGATGTTGAGTTAATAAAAACTAGCCGGCACACTGGCTCTATGGTCATCCCAGGCTCTGAAGCTCAGCAGCAAGTCTTTTATCTGATGGCACATCTGGAAACTGAGTTCTACAGCTGTCTGCAGAGCACAGTGAAACCACAGAAACATAAGAAGGAAATACACAGAAATGTCAGTGACAGGCCAACCAGGTCCACATGAAAGAACCCTTTTTGCTTCAACCTGTGGTATCTATTCCTTGCTTTTATTTTCTACTTTAGCTTTCTTTTGTTTTGTATCATCTTTCAGCACAGGGGTTGAGCCTAGTGTTGTGCAGATGTTAAGCATATTGTCTGCCACTGGGCCACATTGCTCGCCCTTGCCTTTAATTCTAACACCATCTCCAGAAACTGATTGTTTAAAATGTGAATGCTATTATTAATAAGCAACTGGGAGGGGGATAAAGTCTCAGTATTACCACAGCAGTGTCTCATGACACCAAGAGATCAGACACCGGAGGAAATGGGAACAAGAGCAGAGTATAGGGAAAAGGAAAGAGTGTTGGAATCAAAGGTTGTTGTTTTAGAGTTGCAAGGCACACCTATATGATATTCTTTCTGGAAGAGAACACCCCAGGTGGGAAGGGTCTCCAGATGTTAGTCCCAGCTGATTGCTTTCTCAGGAAGGTGCATCCTTGCCCTGGCTCTCTCCGAGTGAGAGGACCACCATCATCCCTCCCCTTAGGGATGCTAATCTGATCATTAAACCCTGCAAAGTGTGAACTATTGCTTTTGTCTTAGATTTGATGACACGCAGCTGAAATTATTCAAAGAGAATTCTCAAAATAAAAGGGGCAAAAGGCACAATGAGAAACCATAAACAGTCATCCTCAGTATCCACGGGGAACTGACTGTAAGAATCCTGTGGTGCCAAAAACCACCCTTGCTCCAGCCTTGTCTATAAAAAGGTATGACATTTGGAGATAACTAACCCAATGGTCTCTAAACACAACTACACACACACACACACACACACACCACACTACAAAAGCAGTTGTTACACCATATTGTTTAGAGAATAATGACAAGAGGAAAAAGTACATGTTCAATACAGGAGAAACGTTCTAGCTATAGATAGTTGAATCTGCAGGTACAGATGCAGGGGTTGACTGTATAACCATCTTCTACAGATAGACATTGCTCTGCGTACTGAATAATTTATAGGTTTCTACAAGATTGTCAAGGGCTTAGAGAGATGGTTCAGCAGTTAAGAGTACTTGTTCTTGCAGAAAATTCTGATTCTATTCCCAGCACCCACATGGTAGCTCAGAACTGTCTATAACATCAGTTCCAAAGGAATTAATGCCCTATGCTGGCCTCTGTGGGCAGTAGGCACACAGACATAAATTTGAGCAAAACATGCATATACATAAAATAAATACATCTACATTTTTTAAAGTTGTCAAACTCCTATTGTTTTACTATGTTATGATGTAACTTACAGGTGCAAATCAGTATACCCTAATAACACAAGTAAATTACACTGTATATTAAAGCTACATTTTCTGATACTATATGCTTTTATTTGATCTGCATGTTTTCATTTTTGTTCATTTTTACATGTATTTATTTTTATTTTTTGTGTATATATGTGTGTGTGCATGTGTATGTATATGTATGTATGCATGTATAATGTATGTGTGTATACATGTGTATGTGTCTATGTGTGTGTGTGTTTGTAAGCATGCACATGTGTGTGGAGGTCAGAAGACAACCAGCACATGTCAGTTCCCTCCTTCCATCATGCAGGATTCAGGAATCGAACTTAGGTTGTCAGACTTACATAACCAGGTAACAAACTCTTTTACTCACTGAGCCATTTCATCAGCCCTAAAATGAAAGATTTTAAAAGAAAAGATTCATAAAGAATACAAGGTATGTGCTCTAAAGAACTGAGTAGGGAAAGTAACCTAGAGCCCGGTCAGTTTGGTGGGCTAAACAGGACACATTATAGACTTGGGCACCTTATAGACTTTGTGTGGCCTGAGAAAGTAGGGGATGTGGTTGACATCTTGAAAGTTACAGCTGAGTTTGTGAAGGCATTTGACATGGTAAGGAGTAAGATGGAAGGATACAGCTTCCTTCAATGCAACAAAGTATCTTTGATGCAAACATGAATGTTGTCATAGAAGGGGCAATAGGAATGAGAGTGATGGCTTTAGTTTTGAACATGTAGCATTGAATATGGTAGCAGCTGCAAAGGACTATTGAATTTTCTCCAATGGAGTCTCACTGGCTATATTAACCACACTTAAGGGCAGGCCTCATGCTTAGCAGGAGATAGTGAACACAAAACAAACCCAATGATATTTTTGTAGACTTTTTGTCTCATATTGCTTTGTTTGAACATTTTTTTTTGTTTTTTTGGTCTTTTGTTTGTATATATTATAGTTTCTGACTTTGTATTTTTATGGTTTGTGTCTGTGTGTTTTTTGGGTTTTCTTCTTCATTGTGTTTATTTTGGGTTCTTGTTTTGTTTAATTCTGGTTTCTTTGGTTTTCTTTTTTGTTTCCCTGTTTGTTTTCTAAAGAGAGAAAGAGAGGAAGGGAGGGAGGGAGGGAGAGAGGGAGGGAGGGAGGAAGAAAGAAAGAAAAAAACCATGCAGTTGGGTAGGTGGGAAGGGGAGGATCTGGGCAGAATTGGGGGAGGGAAAACTGTGATCAAAATACATTGCATGAAAAAAAAAGATGTTAGCAGGGCAGTTAAAGAACCTGCCATAAAATAAACATAAAGAAAATAAAAAACATAACATCAAGAACCTGCAGTGGTGGTACCAACATTAATCCCAGCACTTAGGAAACAGAGAAAGGTGGATCTCTGTGAGTTCAAGGCCAGCTTGGTCTACAGAGCAGTTCCAGGACAACCAGGGCTACAAAAAGAAACCCTGTCTAGAAAAGAAAAGAAAACAACAACAATAATAATAGTAATAAAATAAAAACCTGCCATAAACACGGAAGTCTCCAGTTAAGCATCTTGAAAAGTCTGAGGTTTTACTTCAATTATGAGCTAGCATGGAACCAACCATAGCTTTAGCATTATGGATATTGGCTCCATTCATGACTTCCAGGTCAGAAACAAGAGCAGTGGCCAAAAATCAATGTTTCTTGAAGCCCAGTACCAATGAGACAATGGGAAAAGGCCAGGCTTCACGACAGGGAGGCACAGGAAATGCAGCTCCTTAAAATGGGTGGGTGGTCAGCTTACCTGACGTTCGCCCAGGAGAGACGCTGTTATTATTATTATGATGGGCCACAACAAATGTATCCTTACTCTGGAGGAAGATCTTATCCAAATATCCTAGATAAGACAGTGTGGGGAGTGAAAGCTCTTGTCTCTGCTCTAAGACTCCTGGAGGACAAACTCACAACACCAGTCTAGTTCTTTAAGAAGAGAAAAGAAGTACCAGCAAGAGGGCTCAGCAGGCAAAAGTGATATCAGTACACACCTGAAGACCTCAGCTCCACCCCCACCTCCATGGTGGAAGAAGAGAACTAACTTCCAAAAGTTGTCCTCTGACCTTCGTACACAATTCCTTGCTAGATGCACTGCCTGCAGTCACACATATGCAGTAATAATAAATAAAATAAAAGTTTAAAAGAGAAAAGTAGGGTGGAGACTATAGCTTAATGGTAGGTACTTGTGCAATATGTACAAGGTCCTGGGTTCAATCCTCAACAATAAAGGCAAAGGATGGGGAGGCAAGGGGAGGGAGGAGTAGGAGGAAGGGAGGAAAAAAGGAATAGTGATTTAATCTGGGCATCATGGTGGATATGATGGGACTCGACCACAGAAATCAGTTTATATTCCTTAGGAGTCTCTATTGGTCAGGGTCTTGGTAGAAGACAAGTAACCTTTTGAAATGATCAGGTTCTGTTGTTGTTTTGTTTTGTTTGAAACAGGATCTCATGTAGCCCAGGCTGGCCTTGGATGTGACAGATATAGCTAAAGATGACCTTGAACATTTGACCTCCTAATTTCCATCCCTAGAGAATTACAGGCATGAGCCACCACACCCAATTTTATGCAGGATGGAGCATCTGCCAACTGGGCTAGATCTCCAGTCCCTGAAATAAGAGTATGATAAAAGGGGACCACAGAGTCGGCGGAAGAGTGACACACAGCCTGAGGCAAGTTGGACATTAAAGGTTACAGGTCTAGCACAGGTGTGGCTCCTTGGAATGTCCTTTGGGACACAGTGACTTTACCTTGTAAATCCCTCTAAAAACATTCATAAGGATCGTCTCCTGACAGCCCTTACTGCTAGCCAGCCTGCCATTACTCTAACAAACACCTGAGAATGATGTATACAGAGAAATGGTTTGGCTTTCAGCCTACGGTGAGACACCAGGTCATGCTAGGAAAGTATGGACAGGCAGTCATTCACCTTCGAGCCAGAATGCAAAAAAGGGAAGCAACTTGAGTCCCAACATCCCTTTTGAAGGCTGCCCTCAGTGACATGCAACTTCTCATTAGGTCCCGTCTCTTAAAGATCTCACACCTCCTAGCGGTGCTGTGGACTAGGAAAAGGTCATTTCCACATAAGACTTTGCAGGACACTTGTGCAGACTGTTGCTCTTTACTGTGAAATAATGACCTCTGAAGGAAGAAATAGAAAATACTACAGATACACCAAGCTCTTTAAATATATACCAGCTGAAACCAGATTACATTTCCAATCCTCCGAGATGTGTCACCAGCCTCTGAAAACAGGGAAAAGGCTTTGTTAGTTCCTAAGGTTCCCTGGGGTCTGGTGACTTCCTCATCTGCCTCCCTTGGTACTTCTAAAGTAAAGCAGCCTCCTTTCCCTCCTTCAGTGTGCAGAGCACTGGCCTCGTCCAAGGGCTATGGTCTTACTCACTCCCTTTGCAATCCTCTTCCGCCCAGTTCCACCCAGTTTGTTCGCTCATTTCATTCTGAAATGAATGAAATCTATGCCCTGGCAATGCTGAAGCATGCATGGGCAGCCCATATATGGTGGTTCTGTCAAACTTGTCCATACTGGGTTTCATGGTCTAAGTTGATGAGGACGACTGACCAGGTCTCTTCCTCAAGAGGGCACCAGATCTCATTACAGATGGTTGTGAGCCACCATGTGGTTGCTAGAGTATGCAGTACTCTTAACCACTGAGCCATCTGTCCAGCCCCCATTTCATTCTGATCTCTACTAAAATACATTCTAAAAAATCCAGGAAGCCCTTGAGAGAAGCCATCTTAAATGCAAGCATGTTCTCTCTCTCTCTCTCACACACACACACACACCCTCATCCACCCATTTCCTTCATCTCTACTTGACAGTTCAGTTATCTATATATTATCCATCTTTACCACCGGCAATGAAACTCCATGGGGGTAGAAGCTTTTCCACTGTCCCTTGTCTATGCACTAAGTTACTAAATGAATGAACAGATGAGCATGTCAACCAGGAGGAAGGAGGAAGGGAATGTAAAGGAGTCAAGGGGGTTCTTCTAACCCATCTTCTTCCTATCCTCCTGCCTCATCCCTGTGATCTGCCAAACATTGCAGAGCCCTTCTGGGTAGGGCAGAGGAAGACATCAGGTGGAGGTTTATCTTGAGAAACAAAGGTGAAAAATACTCTCCACGCTCCTAGCTCCAGATAGTGTTCCTCACATGGGGAACTGTAGCAGTGAATGCCACTTCACTCGGTTTCCTGTTTCCTCCTGGGCCTTTCAGCATAACTATCCCTCTGCCTCATGACATCTTCTCCCTATTTGCCCCATTGTGTGCCACTAGGAAAGAGAAGTCTTCTGGTTTGTGTAAAAGCAGAGAGTTTCCAGTTGGCGTTGTCTGTGCGTTGTGTTTAGAACACACGACATGTGGAGGGCTTCAAGACAGCACCTCAGGAGGCTACTAAAAAGCAAACAACAAAACAGTGAACCAGGCAGTGGTGGCGCATGCCTTTAATCCCAGCACTCGGGAGGCAGAGGCAGGCAGATCTCTGTGAGTTCAAGGTCAACCTGATCTACAGAGTGAGTTCCAGGACAACCAGGGATACACAGTGAAAGCCTGTCTCAAAAAATGATAGATGATAGATAGATAGATAGATGATTGATAGATAGATAGATGATAGATAAATAGACAAAATTTCTGAAGAGTGGCCTCAGATAGAAAAGGTGTCTGTATCTAGACATTTACACATATTATGAATGAATGAGTCATAACATGATGGCCAGTCTTCAGTCAAGTTCAAGTTTCATAAGGAGCCTCTTTGATGCCCATTATCCTCTTGAAGTAGATTGGTGCTGCCAGGAGCAGATGTGTCTCATTGTCATGAAAAGTCCTAAGTTCTTAAGACATTTTAAGAACCATATTTTGTTAGTCTTTGAAAGGTTTGAAGAATACCTATCCATCTGAAATATATCTCTGTATATCTAGAAAACCTAACTAACATGACTACAAACTTGGCTATTATAGATGACTATCTATTAATCTGTATTTTTTAATTATACATTACATTTTTACATGAGCTGCACAAACACAATACCTAATCAAGAGCAGAAATATACATATAACAAAATTGACCTGAAATTTGTGTCAATATACCAAAATCTATACCAATGCAAAATATTCACCTCTATAGCATATCCCCCTTTAAATGTAAATAAACATTTATAAACAATATTTGGGAATTTGGACGTAGTTGTCTCCAAACTGCTTCCTGCTTTTTGTTGGGCAAGGTAATTTGGGGGTTTGTGGAGACCTTTCAGGGGGTCTTGGTCCATCAAACCACATTAGCCTGGAATGAATCCACAGGTTCTCATCCTCTGTGGAAACAAAAACAAATTATGGCAGAGTCAATTCATTGCCGGCTCTGGGACTTCTGGGTGGGAACCATCCTCACCACTTCAACTCTGGGTAGCACTGTGCAGCATATAAACCCTTTTTATCTGAGTAAAAACTAAATCTGCCATGCAGCGCAGTGTGCAGCCTGGAAATATCTCTGTGTATGGTGGTGGGAATCTGCCATGCTCTCCTACCTATGCACTCCTAGCAGACCTGATCTGGTCACCTATCCATGTCATGAGCACTGAGACACAGGGATGGGCTCAGCTACTTTCCTCCTGACCCCAAGGGCACACAAGCACCTGTACCTGAAGTGGGTGGCAGGCACCAACCCCAAACGTTTGGGCACCATTCTGTGTCAGAGATTGCTTGTTTGTTTCCCAGTCATCCAGGCCTGAAATAAGCACACAGAAACTGTATTAATTTAAATACTGCTTGGCCTATTAGCTTATGCATATTTTTAGCTAGCCCATATATCTTAAATTAACCCATTTCTATTCATCTGTGTATCACCACATAGTTGTGTCCTACCGGTAAGGTTCCGTCCAGCATCAGGCGTTTGTCTCCTGCTGCAGCTACATTGCTTCTCTTTGACTCCACCTACTCTCTCCTCCTCTATCTGCTTGGAATTCCTGCCTTGCCCTATTCTGCACTGCAATAGGCCCAATGCAGCTTCTTTATTAACCAATCACATTTACGGCATACAGAGGGGAATCCCACATCAACCAACCTCATTACCTTGAGAGCCACTGAGAGGAACCTGGGAAATACCTGCTACGTGGTAGGTGGAGGCTTCCTTCCTCCCACAGAGGAAAAGAGGGTAGTAGCAAGTACCCCAGGGAGGCAGCCAGGTAACAGGGAAAAGAGGCAGATATTGTCCACTTACCCAAACACAAGAGCTGGTGGTGGCTACCTGTTCCCTGGACCAGCTAGAAGTTCTTGGCAGTCTTTCAAACCAAGAGTGTTCTCGAGTTGGGGGTGGTTCAGGCCTGTCCATGTAATATTGCTTGGTGAGAATTTATGCTGGTAGACTATGAAAATGTGTGGAAGGGGTGAGGGTGCCACAGGAACACAGACAAGAGATGAGATATTGCAATGCCCTTCATGTTTCTTCCAGTTCCAAAGCCTAGAAGATCATGAAGTCTTCATGATCAAGTGATCTGTTAGATGGGATCCACCTATTATACCACCACCATGGTTCTTCTTTATCCCTAAGGCTCCTCCTCTTCTCTCTATTTTTGAAACAGGATCTTTTGTGTCCTAGGTTGATCTCAAATATAATAGGTATCCAGGATGATCTTGAATGTCTGATTCTCCTACCCACGCCTCCTGAGTGCTAGAATTACAGATATTCGCCACCACAGCTGGTTTGCTTAGTAATGGGGATTGAACTGGGGGCTTTGGGCATGTTAGGCAATCATCTTACCAACTGAGATACATCTCCAGCTCCTTACATGGGTTCCTCTAAGGTGATAGATCAGACTGGTTTCCAAGGACCAAGGGTTCTCTGGACTCAGGTCTAGCAGTGCTCAATCAAGGACTAAACACACTGGGATGATTTTGGAATCTCTCCCAGCATGGGTGCGCACTTGGCAACAAGGCAGACAACCTTGTTTGGACCAGCTTCTGGTCCCAAATCCCTCCCCTGCCAAATCAATCTCCAGCTGACCCACCTGTCTCTGTCCTCCCATTGGCAAGACATAGAAAGCAGTGGGACATAGAAAGGCACACTGTGATGGGGCTAGCATTTCTAGAAGTTGAGGTGGGTTAAGGAATGAAGGCAGAATCCAGATGTAGAGGAAAGCCAGACAAAGCCCTTTAGCCGTTTCATGAATGAAGTACCACCCACTTTTTGACAAAACTGGGCCCTACCTCCCAAGTTCTACCCTCTCTGGGCTCTGTATGTTCCTATCTCCCTCACTGTACTTGGGAAGGAAATGACATCCTGATGACAGCTTTGACAGAAACACATTTAATTTAGACACAAAAGTAAGACAGATGCCCCTTCCTAGGTCTGCCATCCTTTGTGCCTCTGGGGACAACGTTAACCCGGTGGAGGACTCTTCCCCTCCCGCTGGTGACTCTGAGCCAGGAGCAGAGGCAACTGCTGGGTCAGAAACAGAACCTGAGAAATCACAGCTGCTTCCTGCTTTGAGAGCCTCCTGAGCTTTGCTAAGTGCTCACCCGGGAATCTTCGGTTTTGATCCTCCCGTCAACCTGGTGAGTTCCTAGGAGCCTGATTCGTTCAAGGTCACAGCAGAACTACACTTAGACCCAAGCTCTCTCTGCTCGCTCTTCCCTCTGGCCTATTCCAATTCACTCATGAAAATAGCATCGTCATACAGGGGCTGGCAGGCTTTGGATCATCTGGACAGATGAGGAAAGTGCCACACATGTTCAGATAAACACCAAACTGCAGGTACCAAGGACCTGGGATGTGGCCCAGATGTCCTCACCTCCAGGGCCCTCACTTTAGACTTCTAAACCCAGCCTGAAGCTGGAAGAAATACCTTTCAAGACAGACTTCACCTGTGGAGCTGTCGACATGAGCTCAGCAGGTCTCTAAATACCAGCACTCCTTCCAACAGATACTAAAATATAATGGAGGTGTCAGCTCTTTTAAAACTGCATTTTCTATACTATTCCCACGTAAGGAAATTTTCAGCAGCCATATGAGAAGGGAAGGTAACCCCAGTGTTAAGACAGAAATGACACCCTGTCTCCAAGACAGTCCCGCTCAAGGTGGGGGAGGGGGGAGACAAGCGATAGGGGTGTGGGTTCCCCTCAAAATCCTGCAACCATGAAGCATGTGTGACAGTTCTTGTTTTGAACATAAAGTTCAGTCCTTGGTGGAGAATGTTGGAAATGGTCTACACAGGCAGAGACCGTGGTTTTTCTTCCTCCCTCCTCTCACCAGCTATGGGACCACGACACCGAACTTCATATCTCATCTTCAGCATTGCAGAAACAGGAATCAGTAAGAGTGTGCACCCAGAATCTCACACAGATTAGATGTGTAGAAACAAGACAACCTCTTACAAAGTCGGGCTCTCGGAAATGCCCTATAAATCTTGGCTATTATTACTCCTGTGCTCAGAGAGCGTGGAGAAAGAATTCTCAGATGGACCTTAGCCGTGTCACCCTGTCTGATTGTTAAGCAAAAGAAACGTCTAAAGCCTTGAGAGAGAGACTATTGATCCCTGTTTATGGATGAGGTACTGGAATGACCAGGGTTGGATCAGGGTACCGCTAGAGAGGCAAAGATGAGGATATTAAGAGCCCAAGTGGCCATTTGGAAGTCACTCACCATGATGAAGTCTCTGATGGCTTCTGCCTGCTCTGAAATGGAAACCCAATGCTTGGGTGACTACACCAAGTATCATCTGTTTTGCCTGGCTCTTTTAGAACCTATTTTGTGTTACAGCTCTTTCTTCGCCCATGCCTTCGCTGGTCATCTATTCTTCCCAGAGCTCCCCTCCCTGCTGTTCACTGTCTGGTACATTGATTGAAGCCCATGCAGGTTAGGAAAATTCACTTTGATGGAGCCAGCACTCAGCCTAGACAACAAGTACAGATATTGTATTAATTTCTATTGCAAAGATGTGAATAAACCCTTATGTACTCCGGATAAGATGCTGGTGAAAGGCCAAAGGAGTGACTTTACCAGGCCAGTGAAATGGCTCAGAGAGGAAAAGGCACTTAGAGCAAAACCTTATGACCTGAGTTTCATCTTCAGGATCCATATGGTAGAAGGTAAGAATCCACACCCACAAGCTGTCCTCTGATCACGAGAGCATGTATGATACTTATAGGCATGTAGACAATTTAGAGTCAGCCATGCCAGCAGGAGTACATAGCACAGCAGCACACCACGGTGGGAGAACATGTTCTCTTGAAGTGGCAGCCACATAGACATCCTCACAGAGGACATGAGCCTCACACGCAGCCTTGTGGGCTGCTCAAAAGCTGCCTCTGGGCCCTTTATGGGCTTTCTTATCCACCTCACGAGTCGTCTTTTTTTCTCAAGAGAGAACATTCATGGGTCCAATCTCACAAGACCCTCATGTGGAAATTACAGCTCTTCTGATTTCAAGACCATAATGACCATGTGGGACCCAGGGGACAGACAGCATTCCACAGCCTCAGACTGACCTTTAGAGAGCCATGTGTCTTTGACCACACGTTAGCCCAGGCATGGTGTGTCATCTTCCCCATTCTATAACAGATATAAGCAATAAATCATCTTCAAAAGATAAAAGATTCCCTTGGCTCACAGTTTTGGAGACTTTGGTTCATGTGTGGTTGGCCCTGTTGCACACCATGACACATCATGTTAGGAGCCCATGACAGAGGAAGACTCTTCACCCCACACCTGAGTGTTAGAGAGGAAGAAATAGGCTCACCCAAACCATGTGAGACTATGTTGCCAACCTGCCCAAGTCATCCCACTAAGTACCACATTTAAAAATCTTCACTGTGATTGTCCCAAAGCAGCAAGCACATGTACATTTAGGAGACAACGAAGATCCAGACTATAGCACACAGGGTCACAGTGATAACCTACCAGGAGACAAGATTTTTGTATATTTTCCCTCCTGTTGCCCTCATTCTCCCCTGCTAGCATTCATAATAATAATTATTGTATTTATTTGTCAATATCTGACACTTCGTTTAGACCCAGTGAGAATAGGAACTGTTCTGACATGATGCTCGTTGGCACATAATAGATACAAAATCATTATAAATTTTGTGACTAACTGGGCAAATGAATGAATGAATGAATGAATGAAAAGCAGTATGGCTAAATTAGCTAGGATCCCTGTTTAGAATCTGAGCGAACTATTGATCAAGGGCAAGATATCTGAAGATACCTACAAGAGTTGTAGATACCAAAAGACTTATATCTACTTAGATTGTTCAGCATCACATAGCAAATTTCAAAAATAATAGCTACCACCTCCGTGTAAAGGATAAATATGTGCTGTTTGCAATCATGAGGTCCCTACCAATTGCCCTGACACACACCAGTATAGGACACATTTTGTGAAATTAATAAATGTTTCCAGTTGATACAATCTCAACACAGTCTCACTGCTGTATTTAGGATGCAGTCCCATCTCTTTTATCAGATATTACCTGGTAAAAATATTGTCTGAAAATTACCGGAAAGCTCCTTAGAAAATGTGGCATGGACATAGGCCAGAGCCTAAGCATTCAAATATCAGAATACTGGGTCTCTTAGCTTCTTTTCCTGTCGTTGTGATAAGAGCCATGGGAAAGTAACTTCAGGGAGAAAGGTCTTGTTCTGATTGACAGTTGAAGGGTACAGTCCATCATGGCAAGGAACTCAAAGCAGAGGGAGAATAAAGCAGCTGGTTATATCACACACACAGTCAGGAAGCTGAGGGAGCTGGATGCACGCTACTGCTCAGCTCTCCTTCTCTAATACACAGCCCAGGGTCCCAGCCAAGGGAACGGTGTCACCCACAGTGAATGAGTTCTCCCACTCCTATCAACCAAGATTATCTTCCACAGACATGCCTGGAGGCCTGTCTCCTAGGTGATTCTAGGTTTTGTCATGTTGACAATCGACACTAACTGTGACACTGAGTCAGGAGAACTTGCTGTCACCGTCTCTTTATAAATAGCAGCGATATGATGCACACCATCGGTACCAAACAAAAACCACCACTCAGACCCAGTGTCTACCCTCTGTAGTAACTTGTTTTAGAAAGGTGTCAGGTTATTCCTCTATAAATATAGATCACCAAAACACCCATATCTGAAGGGAATTGTGAGAATTTAGTTACATATTACATGGCACACAATAAACATCTATTATTATAGTCACTTAACCAGAAGGTATCATTTCAGGAAGAAGGTGTTTAAAACTCTGAGAATATTTTCTAGGGGAATGTTCCTGACATCATTCTATATACAGAAAAGTCAAGGAGTATTTTGAACAATGATGTTTTAATAAGAGTATTCTCCACCAAGCTGCAGTTCTACCACAGTCAGCTCTCCAGTGAGAGGTAGATTCTGATTGAAATTAGAAAAAAAAAAAGTTGGCAACAAGAATGTATATTGCAAAACAAAATGTGTTGCTTTTAAAGTGATTTTGGAGCCTCAGTAATTAGTCTAGCAAGTTCCAAAGATACATTCTGTAGTCATCACTCAGTATTTGTTTCCTTTGCTAATCTGCCTTTGAAAAAATCAACTGGTGGAAATCATGTCCTGAAGCTGCCGTGAACTGAAGGCCCCCCAAGGCCTCCGCTGGCTCTGTGTCGTAAGGAACTTCCCATGGATCCCACGTTCTTTCTTCCTGCCAGGCTGCTCCTGGGTCACTTCACAGCTCTGATGGCTGCTGAAACGAGACAGATGCTGCTATACAAAATAACTCAAGAACATACCAGAGCCTGTTGCTTCCAGCACTTGGAAAATCTGACATTCAAATATGCAAATATTTTATGGCATGCAGAGAGAAAAAAGAGAGAAAGAGCTGGAAAGTCACATTTGAAAAGAAACATACCAGAGATGTAAGCAAACTGGAATTTACACTTCTGGATTATACTCACACTAGTGCTATTATTGAAGGAGCGCATGGAATGGGGCGTGCTTTATCACAGAGGTCTCTTCCAGAATCGTCACCTAGTTGCCAGCACCTACCTGCGGGAGGACAGAGCTGTGTTTGCAGGTGTGAAGCTAGTGCTCTGTCTTACCCAAGTACCTGCTCGCACAAAGGACAGTAAAAGGATGCAGCAGAGAAGTTGGTGAAGTCTTCTTATCCTATTTCCCACTGCACAGTGCACGTGCACACGTGTGTGTGTGTGTCCGTGCATGTGTACGTGTGTGTGTGTGTGTGTGTGTGTGTGTGTGTGTGTATGTGTGTGTGTTTTCCAACTACCTGGGTTAAAATCTTCCCAAGTCATCCAAAGCTGTAAAGGAATAAACAAAACCCTCTTCTCTCGGGTGGGGATGTAACAAGAAACATAAAAGTCCCAAGCTGGTCTGGGTCAGATCATTAATAGTTGAATTGAATTATAGCTTCACCATTTACTAGTTTTGCATATTGGGGCAGTTGAGACATTAAATGTCTTGGAGCCCTGGCTTCTCATCTGGAGATGAGAGGATAACATGAGTTCTGACACCAAGACTTGCTATTAAATAAATAAATAAAATGCAAATATGTTGGTTTGACATAAGGGAAACTCTGGTCTTATTCTTTCTTTTCATAATTCCCTTTCCTCTGTGACAAAAGCTACACAATACAACTAGATAAACCACACTGATAGAGGGAGCGAGGACCGAGACAGCAGCCACATTAACTTCATCAGTGCTTTATTCTAGCTCTCAGACGCAAGCCGAACATCTAGATTCAGGTCCATTAGTCCATGGGGCTGTTCTCTAAATTGAAAAACCATTCATGACCCTTCCTGACTTGTACACAGTCGTTGCCTGCTGCACTTAGGAACATGCCCGGATGTCATCCAGCGGCATGCATTTAGTGAATGAGGATTACGAAAGATGTGGATTCAAAGAGGCAAGGACTTGGGGTAGCAGAGACTAGGTGTTGCAAGTACAACTAGATGGGAAAAAAAGTCTGACTTTAGGCCATAGAAGATGTACTGAGGCATTAACTCCAATCCGAGAGAGAGTTGAGGAGGAGGAAGAAGAAGAAGAAGAAGAAGAAGAAGAAGAAGAAGAAGAAGAAGAAGAAGAAGAAGAAGAAGAAGAAGAAGAAGAAGAAGAGAAGTCACCGGGTTAGATCTTAGAGAAGCAGAAATTATCCATTAGATTTCACCTCTCTTGGGAAGGTCAACAGGTTAGCCTTATGAAGTAAAACAAGAAGGAAGCTTAGAGGGGGCTGAGGCAGCAGGGTGCTGGGAGGACTGATAGTGCCTATGCGCCCCCAACCGAGGGTTCGGATGATTTAACTTAATACCCAAATTTGTGTTAATGGTATTTGGAGATGGAGTCTTCAGGAAGTATTAGGATTAGATGAAGTCTTGGAAGTAGAGCCTACATGATGGCGTTAGTGGCTAAGTAAAGGAATAGACATCCAAACTGGCACCATGGCTCACCATGCGATGTCTTCTGCCAGGGTATAAAACAGCAAGAAGGCCCACATAGGATGTCAAGTAGACATTAGAACCATGCTCTTGAACATCCCAGTCTCCAGGAAAGTAAGCTATATAAACTGCCTTTCATTGTAAATTACTTTGCATTAAGCATTTTGCTATAGCAATAGAAAACAGACTAAGATACCACATGGGAGATCCTGAGCTGGGATGTGGGCAGTTCAGTCATCCCTAAGACAACTTTCCATTCCAACATTCAAAGATCCAATGGGTTCCAACATTCAAAGATTCAATGGGTTCATGGGAACAGACAGGCTCTGGTAACCCAAGACCCATACACTTATAAGACCTTTAGTTAAACGATTTCATCTACATATCATTTTCTGTAAGGGTGTGACTGGGATCCTTTACCTTAAGAAAACTATAGTATTGGTATCATAAATCAAAACTGACCGAGAATGAACCCAGTCTGTGTTTACAGCGTTACTCTGAAGTCACCAGTTCAAGGCTAGTTGTGTCTCATACGAAAGACAATAGTGTTTTTCTGAGGTCCTGTGTCCTGAGCTGTATCCCAGGGGGAGTGTCTCCTGCCTTTCTGCAAGCTGTCTGTAGGTGCTGAGTGATGCACTATGGCCTTTGCCTCTGTTGTGAGTGGCTTCACGCAGCCCCATGAACAGAGCTGCTGATCACGAGACTGCCCCTTCAAGAGGCTGAGTAGTAACAAAACCCATGCAGGCTGTTTCTCTCCCTTCTCCTTCATCCCTTAAAGATTCCCAAATGGAAGGAAGGGAAGAAAGCCAGAGGAAAGACTACATATTGCTGTGTTGCTCTCCCTCTAAGCTGACAGCACCGAGCTGATCTAAGCCCCTAGGGTCCTCGGCACCATGCAAAAGCGGATCTGATCTTAAGAGGCTGGCGGTTTGTGCGGTTGCTGTTTGCTCCAGTAAATAATGCAGTCAGGGTCTTTCTGCCCAGAAGCACCTGGCTGTCTCCCTCCAGGGAAAATGTAGGACAGAGATTCAGTGGCCACGGGATGGAAGAGCAGCCTGGACCTTGACGCCCATGAAAATGGCATTGTCTGACAAAAAATAAATGGGGGGGGTGCTTCAGAGAGCTAGACCTCAGCGCCTGTCTCCTAAGGTGTTTCCCGGTCTCGGTGCTTGAGCGAGGTGGCAGGTGTGGGAAAGGATGGAGCAAGTCCAATAAAGCATATTATGCAAGCAGTGGAGCTGCCCAGGGTGAGCTGAGAGGCAAATGCCAAGGGCAGGAGGACAGCATTTTTTTCCCATGGGCCCTTGCTTCACCCAGTCTACCTTCCACAACAGCCTAGAACTGCTCTGCTTCATTAAGTGAGGAAGGATGCAGAGATGTGCTGGGCCCTTCCCCTTCTTCAAAAGCCGTGGGAGAAGACAGATACACATTTAGTAAGCTTACTTTCCTTGGGGAGAGACCTGGCCAGCTTCCATCCTACTGTTTTGTGCACATTCTGCCACATGAGGGAGCGGAGCCCAGTCTTAATCTGTCGTAGAGATTATTTGTCCCCGGTATACATGCTTTTGCTTCTTCTAGCGCAGTGTCACTAAAGAGAGGAATCTGCACATTTTCTCCTTTAATGGGAGAAGCAAAAAATCTGAAGCCTCTAAGCTCCTCCCTGATGGTTTAGCAAAGGACCCTTGCTTTCTGAAGGGCTTATGCAGTCTCTCTCTCTCCCCCTCCCTTTTTTCCTCTCCCCCTCTGTGCGTGCGTGCGTGCGTGCGTGTATGCGTGCGTGTGTGTGTGTGTGTGTGTGTGTGTGTGTGTGTGTGAGTCCCTCTTCCTCTCTCCTTCCCTATCTCATATGTGTGGAGGCTAGAGACACAACTCATTAGGCAAAGACACTTGCCAACAAGCCTGATGACCTGAACTCAATCCCTAGGACCCAGCTTCCCCTAAGTTGTCCTCTGACCTCTGTGTATGATCAGACACACACTAAAGAAAATACATATATATGAGAATTTAGAAAAGGGCATTTATTCCAAAAGAAAACACGGACAAGAATCCCAAACACTGAATAGACAATTCAAACCAGACACTATCTAAACGCCCACAAGATACAACACACCACCTCAGTGTTCAAGAAAAACGCAAGTTGAAACTACAGCGAGATACCACTACACACCCACTGGGGAAATTAAAATGAGAAAGACTAAGAATGTAAAATTCCCACAGGACTGCAGGAAAAGGGTTTTCACGTGTGGCTTATCATAATTCAAAATGCACATCAGTATGGAAAACCTGTCAGCAGCCCTATTATGACTCAGCAATCCCCCACAACAGCCACACCAAGACCTGCATTAGAACGCTGGGCACTGACAAGCCAAATATTCACCAACCACAAAATAAATAAACAGTTACATAAACTAATGAACCAGCTACCCAGAACAATTGACACGAACCCTAGAAAATTTTTAAGTAAAATCTTTAATAAAAGACATATACATGTAATATGGGATAATATGCATGTAAAGTTTATAGATAGCTACTACTTCCAGTTTTTACAGATGAAAGGCTAGCCAGTAAAATCATGATGGCTTCGTAAGAGAAAAGATAATGATGACCTTGGGGGTAGCAGGAGAGGTGACAGCTGGGGTCCTTGTGAAGAGGCAGACAGAGGGTATGGCAATGCAGTTGACTAGATTTCCGTTGGTAGACACATAGGTGTTTGGTTTATAACAGATCATTGACCTACATGTTTTTGTTCTCAGTGTTCTTCTATTTGCTTGTACATTTAACAATTGAAAACAGTACCTTTTGTAAATTGATTTTTCTGACACAGGTTTGGCATCTAGGAGTCCCATCTTAGCTCTAGTTTTACCACCTAGTGACTTTGGTAAGTGACTTTACCTCTCTAGGTCTCGGCTCCTTTGAAATGTTAGGGAAGATGATGGCTAGTCAGCTGGAGCAATAGAAGGAAGGCATGGGTGCCCTGTGGCAAACTGAAAGCCCCGTACAAGCCTAGAATAGATTAGATGGCAGAGAACAGTCAGAGGAGTAGCAGCTGGAACTTCTTGTTCTGCCTTATGTTTACTCTAATCTACTTTTCTGTGTGAGTCAGCTTTTGGTTGCTATAAAAAAAACAATCTGAGATAAATCAACTTATAAGGAGTAACTGTTTATTTTGGTTCAGCTCTGGGGAGTTCAAGCCATAAGTGGGCCTGATGCTTTAGGTCTGTGATGGCACATCATAGATGGAGAGTTTGGCAAAGGAAGCTGCTCTTCTGAGGGCTCTGTGTGAAAACAGGAGATCAGTGCTCCATAGTCCACCACTACCACCTTAGAGCTAAGACTTCTAACTAGACCCCCTCCCTCTTTATCTATCTATCTATCTATCTATCTATCTATCTATCTATCTATCTATCTACCTATCTATCTATCTCTGTTTCTTGCTTTTGGTTTTTCAAGACAGGATTTCTCTTTGAAAAGCCTTGGCTGTCCTGGAACTCTCTGTAGACCAAGATGGCCTTGAACTCAAAGAGATCCTCCTGCCTCTGCCTCCCGAGTGCTGGGATTAAAGGTGTGTGCCACCACCAACTAGGCTTAGACCCCATCTCTTAAAGATTCCTGAAATTTAGCACCTTCTAGAACCATGACTGACACCCAACAATGTCAAACAAGGACCAAGGCTCTAACATTTAGGCCTTTGGAAAATATCCCAGATCTATGACATCTAGTGGTTGTTTAAATTGTGTTGAAGCAGAAAGCACTCTGGGTAAAGGAAATTTCTTCTTTGGCATTTAAATATCACATCTTTCAAATGCAATGCACATAATCTACTCAAAGAGGATCAGATCAGCTAGCAGGACAATGTTTGGTGTGAACTCAATTGCCAATGCTTGTTTCTTCCCTGGCAGGGAGGGGTGGAAGTAGTAGCAAAGGGCAGCAGTGGTAGTTGTTGATTTAGGACATCTATGAAGAAACACAAAGATTCTCTGAGATGTAGTCTGCTCATCTGCGAAAGAAGAATTGGAGCTCCTAGACCAAAGAACTTAGGAAGTATTGAAGGAAGCAGCTGTTAGAAAGTACCAACACTTCACAAGAAGGAAGGCTGGATCAGAAAACTGAAGGTTGCTTTCTAATTAACAGTCATAGGATCTTACAACTCACTGACTCAAAAGAACCACTGTCTTTTCCTTACAGTTCTGTGGATTAAAGAAAGAGTGGGCGGGGCTCAGCTGAGCAGTTCTGTCTTAGGATCTCTTATGTGTTTGCATTGAGAAGTCCACTGAAGCTCAGTCCCTTGAAGACTTTCTTGCTGGACTGGAGACCCACAGTCCTTACAGGCTTATTAATCACCCCTATCTTGGACACCTGCATGTGACCTGTTCTTGGTCTGGGCTTCCTTGGAGCATAGTCATTCTGGGGATCCAAAACTGAGTGTTTCAGCAGAGAAAGGCAAAGCTCATTGGCTTTTAGGACCCAGCCTTGGAAGTCGCCTACTACAGTTTTCCCATAACTTGTTAGTCACACTTGTAAAGATTAAAGGACTGGGGACACAATATCTGTAGCTATCTTTTAGTATTCCACCTACCTATTCACATTAAGATCTGGGAACTTTTCCCTCTAACCTTAAGGGCAGCCTTGCATATTGTAAGAGTTCTGTCTCAGTTCAAACTCTCCCTCTGCCTCTTACTGGCTGTATGGCCTTCAGGAACCACTCAACATCCCTGCGGGACTTATGAACTTGAGAGAGCTACAGTGCCACCCTCACTGGACCCATGTAAGGAAGGTGTTAATCCATAGTGAACAAGCCCAGTAAGTGGTAGCCTTTGGCATTTTTTCATCCAGAATTATATATACAGTCCTCTGGTCTTGGGTTCTGGTTGTGTTGTTCTTAACATTTGCAGAGCTCTACACTCTTCTTGGGCAGATCATCTTTCTTCCTGAGACCTATGGACCTGGGACCTCTGCCTTCTTCTAGGCTATATGGCACCAGACACAAATCAAGACATTCCTGAGTCCAAGTCCCGAGTCTGCCTCTTGCCTGAGGAGAATGGGATAAGTTGCCAATCCTCTGGGGTGTAGTTTCTTTCACCTAAAAATAACGGAAGAATGAGAGCTCTTTGACCATGGGGCTAAGGAAGCGCTGACGGAAGCAGCTGCCAGGAAGTCCCTGGCACTTTGTAGGTACTTGATGTGTTTGTTGATTTTTAGTTTCCGGAAGAAAGCAAACCTGAGTCTCAGAGACAGAAGTCAAAGAAGCAGGTCCTAGTGCCCGATAGAAACAGGTCAACACAACCATTCCCTTTGACCAGGAAGAAATAAGCTTAAATTCTTAGTCATTGGTGGTGAAGTGAATGTAGACTCCACTCCTGTCTTACTCCTCCTCGATATCTCCCCACCCAGCTCCGAGGACCCCTAGAACCCACAGCATCCTAGACCACCACAGCACCCAGGTAAGGATAATTTCAACTCTACTTACCGTCTCTGCAGTAGTCCAAGGTTCTGGGTGCCTCCAGTCCTGTCAGGTTCTGACTAGGGGTTAGTGGCTTATTTTCTCACTCCGACCACTCTGACACAGTATCCATGCTGAGAATATACGTGGCTATGTTCACGTGTACACACTATTCTGGGACTTATGAAAAAATTTACAGAAAGTAAAATACCAGGCAACTAGGTGTCATAGTTAACTTCAGCTGTCCAACTTGACACACCCAGAGCCACCCTGAAAGTGGGACCCTCAGCTGAGGAATTAACTAGGTCAGATTGGCCTGTGACCATGTGCCGAGGCATTTTCTTAAGTGCTAGTTGATGTAGGAGGATCCAGTTTACTGTGGCAGTGTCACCCCGGGGCATACAAACCTGGGCTGTATAAGAAGGGTGGCTGAAGAAGATAAAGGAAGCAAGCCAGTAAGCAGCGGTTCCTCCGTGGGCTTCCTGCCTTGAGCTCCTTCCCCGATGAACCCCAATGGGGGAAAGCAACCTATAAACTGAAACAAACTCTTTTCTCTCCAAGTTGTTTTTGGTCCGTTTTTATCACCGAAACCAAACTAAGACACAAGGTAGGATCTCTGGCAGCAGTTACTAACCAGCTGCTGATGTCCCTTTACTCTGTCTGGGTAGAAAGTATAGGTAGGCAGTGAGAAGCTCTTCAAGTGCTGGGTTTGGGCAGCTTTTTGGTCCCTCAGCCTGGCCATTAGCAGTGAACAAAAGCAACAGGCATGTGACAACACTGGCAAGTGATGCCCTTCAGTGTTGTAGTTCTCGTATGTTCTTCGGGAGTCCTGATTTCTTAGCCCTTGGCAGAGCTGCACCATATCTTCTAGCTGGCCTGAGCATTGAGGTTCCTCAGGGGTCAGCATTCTAACTCCCAAGCTCTGGAGTTTGTGTTGCCTTTAAGTCTTTACAGTGCCTAGAATTTTCCAGCAAACAGAGCTTACAGTTTTTCTTCTCTGTTCTCACCACCTTCTTTGTTCTTCCCTCAGCTGCTGCTTTTCAGGGGCCCCTTCTTCAGCTGCCAAGCAGCCAGCCTACTTTTGCACCTTAGTCTGCTAACTACTTAGCTATCGCTGCCGCGGCTGCCATTCAGTTTCCTCTATCTCAGCTGCTTCTTTGTCTTGTCACCCATTCAGCCTACTCCACTAAACGTAGATCAGAAACACTGCAGACAAGCCTTTTATTGGGTCTGATATAAGATGGGGGAAGCAGTACAAGAAGGTGTGTCTCCCGAGTGACTCACAAAGTAAGCCAAACAGCCTGTCTACAGAGTCAGAGAAAGGGTGTTTACACTAAACAAAGCAAACCTTGCATGCAAATGAAGGCTTGTGTTTCCAGCAATAACAGCATTGTCCCTCTGCTAGGTCACAAAAGGAAGCACTGTCTCACCTGTCTAGGGAAAACTGGCTGCACATGGCCTAGAGTTCACTGAGGCTTATGGTAGCAAAAAACTCTAACAGAGCGTGCACCTCCTGGAGTCAAAACATTCACCTCAGTCACGGGGCAGCTTTCTCAGCGTGTCTTTGGAATGGTCAGCTTTCTCAGCGTGTCTTTGGAATGGTCAGAATGGACATATTGGTCTTAGGGCAGTCTGTCTGGCTGTTTGTCCAACTATCTTTTTGCTTAAGAGAAGCAGCACAGCAAAGGAGAATCCACCAACTACCAAACAGGGAGTCAAATTGCCCATCCCAACTTCTTATTACAGGAACGTGAACACCAGGAGCACTTGCACTAAGAACTTCAGGAGCACTGACACTAATAGGTAACCTGTTTTATTTCTTTGCTTTAGAGACAAGGTCTCATTCTGGCCCCAGAATTCATTTTATAGCTGAGGCTGGCCTTAAACTCACAGCGATTCTACTTCCTCGGCCTTTCTGGGATCACAAACATGAGCCACTGTGGCTAGCAGGAATTTAACAATGTTTTAATGACTGACACCTACCCAGTGCCATAGAGGCAGATGCCTCTCATCTGTCTCAGGAGCAGGTTAAGTGCTTTCTTGTCTGTTTACTGCTTTGTTTTTCTCTCTTTTTCCCCCTTGAGTGCTAGAAATGGGACCCAGGGTCTCTTGCATGCCGAGCAAGCACTCTACTGCTGAGCTCCGTCTCCTTCCCACTACTTTTCTATTGCAGTCATTGACTATCTGAGACTGGGTAATTTATAAAAAATAGACATTTACATTGGAGGCTAGAAATCTAAGACTGGGCAGTGACATTCATCAAGGGTCTCACGATATGGTAGAACACTGGAAGGGCAAGTGGACATGTGTGGACATGTGTGGACATGACAAAGGCAGCCCCCCACCCTCTGCAACTATTGCAGTCCCTGCAGGGAGAAAGCCACTAATCCCTCTTAAAGTCTCAGGAATAGCCACCAGCTCTCAGAACCATTATATCAAAAGTGGAATTTCAACACGGATTTCAAAGGGGACAGACCACATCTAAACAATAGCAACTTCCTTTTCCGTGTCTGTTTTGTGTCAAAGACCTCTCCACCTCTGCCTTATTCTGTTTTCTACCATATTCATCCTGTCACTTATTCACCCACGAAACAGTTCCTTATTAAACACCTACTAAGCAGACAATGAATAAAACTGCTTCCTGCTGGTGGAGGGTCCCCATTCCCTCCCAAAGGGTCAACATCTCCTTCCCGAGATGCAATTCCAGAAGACAGGCCAGAAGGCATAGGGCCAGTCCTGGTGGAGGC
>PVIU01004574.1:0-124862 GCA_004026605.1 Ondatra zibethicus
CTCCTTCCCCCTCTCCCCTCCCCCCCGCCCCACAAGCCCAGAGAAGCCAAATAGCAAGGCAAACCCAAAGAAAATCATATATAGATCTTCTTGGAAATTGGAAGCAAACAAGATTTCTTTTCATGATTCTTAAACATCTTTCTTGGCCCATTACACATATGTCACAAAAGCTTAGCTTATATAATTTTTATCAATCGCCAGCTCAAATGAAATACCTCAGGTCTCTGAGGAGGTTTTATATTAAATTTTAATAACCCTGTGGACTTGAGTTTATCTATCAGTTGAGGAGCCTTACCGCCTTCTGCCAATAACACATAGAATTTCTCTTGGGAGAGGTTATTTATTATGTATCCTCCTTCTCTATAACATAGGTGGTTTCGAGGACATTTCTTTGACACAGAGATGGTCATGCTTCAGCCTTGCTCAATCAGCCCTACAAAATATTTCAGGATGTACTGTTGATACAGTGGGTAGTTGAATAATTTGCTACCCTTACTATGTTAGGGTTCTCAACAGCCTCAATGCTAAATCATTTCACGTACTTTGTTTTCTATTTGCTTAACGTATTTTCCACCACAAGAATATGAACTCTGTATGTTTTGTTGAATACAGTATCTTGTATGCCTAGTATACTTTGTAATTGATGGTGAGTCCTTGTCAAATGATTGAGAAAATCAATACCACCTGCTTAGGTGTGTTATGGTGTTTCTTAGGAAAGGCTGGCTCCTCTCTGGTATCACAGTCTGACACAGTGTAAATGTGGAGCTAGTAGTGGTAGCATAGCAGAGTCCATTATAGACAGTGGGGCTAGAGCTAGCCAAAGATAATGTTTGAGGGGACCGGGAGAAGGGGAAGAAAGGAAAAAAAAATTTTATTTCTTTAATTATGTTCTTGAATGGAAAAAATAAAACAAAACAATGTATGGAAAAAAAAGATAATGTTTGACAACAAGATTTGTATGGTTTGATCCATCTGAGCCTGGAACGACTTAATGTGTGGAATTTGCATTGTGTTTACTCCTTTGACAAAACTCCAAATTCTTTTTTTCTTAAGCTATGTTCTGCCACTTGCAGTGTTGGATCCCAACATGTGTGGATTTGGGAAGGGAGTCATATCGTTAGAATGGTTTTTAGATTCTCCATTAGAGTTGTAAGCTATCTAGGGTTAAGGACAACATCTTGCCATCTTGCTCCTCCTTAGATTTCAGATAGCATTAACTCAGTAGACATTAGTCTGTATTTCATGAACACCTATAAAATTAAACATATTTTCATTGAAAAATTAAAAAGATAAATTTTATGGTATAGTATTGAAGAAAGATACTGCTATTCCTGAACAAAATGTGTCATTATGATGGGATGCTCCCCTACACCCTTGAAAATATAAATTTCAACAACTTAACAACTTATTCTCACTACCATATTATATATATCATACTATGGCTTATACGATATAGATAGCATAGTGGTCTACAAATTGTGTTAGAAGTTTGGCTTGTTGAAATTTCTTTTATCATTGTTATTGTGTGTGTGTATGATGCACAAATACAGGCATTTAAACTGTGACATGCATGTGGAGTCCTGTGGATGACTGAGGCGCTGATTCCCTCCTACTTTTATAAGGGCATGAGATACAAATCATTAGGCTGCTGGAATATCTTCTGGTCCTGCAGATTTCTAAATATCAATTTAATGTGGTTTTTTTTTTGTGTGTGTGTGCATGTGTCATAGTGTAATTGTGCACTGACAGGACAATTTGGTGAGCTTGTTCTCTTCTACCATTGATTTCTGTGAATCAAACTTGCCTATGTGTATGTGCACACACACACACACACACACACACACACACACACACACACACACACACACACACACACACAGAAGTCCTTTATGTAAAGAACCCAGAGCTAAGGTATGGACATCTTAGCGCCAGTGAGAAACTCAGGAAATTGGCCAGTGCTTCTTGTACTTTTACACACATACAGCATCTGACACATGATAGTGACTCAGCAATTTTAGTCAATAAAAGATCAAAGAGAATCCAACTACCTTCTTTGGAGCACAAATACTGCAGAAGGTTAATGCTTATTAAATAGGTCGGATACCTTCGCTCTTGCCCTCAGACTCACGCTTTCCTAGCTTACATTTCTCTGATATCTCCAGTCTGTTGAGATTATTTTCTTCAGCCCAGCACTGTGTAGAGTAGCAGAACAGCTGCTCAATACTTTTATAATTTAGATTCATTAATGTAGGAGCATCTCAGGCTTAGATCCCCCTCTAGGTGAAGTAGCCTTAACTCCTCTGAAAATTCCTCACATTAATTTCTTCCCTAATTGCTTTCCTCTGGATATTCTCCAGTTCCTCCAAGTGCCTCTTTTAAGGTTGTAAAAATTCATTACTGCAGGCTTTCCTGGACAATAGAAGTTCTATGCTCTGCTTTTTGGGTGACAGAGTATCATGACCTGCATTGTGACAAGCAAGACTTCTAAAGGACCCAGACTCGCTTCTTCCCTTACTCAAACACTGGCCATGTTTCAACATTTATTGCCCTGTGCTTTCATGTGATTAGAAAATTCTTTAACTTTTAAAAATATTTTTTTTACAATAGCCACTAGTCCTATCATGCAAAGGGGTAATTTTTCTAATCCTGGCAAACACATCTGTAGTCCCCTGCCCCAACTTCAGGTGCCAGAGGTCAAAATCATTTAAACCAGTGAAGCTGGTCAAGTAGTAAGCACCTGTTCTAAGCAGTCCATATGTTTTTTTTTGTCCCAGAAGGAATGACCAATCTTAAGCAGCTGTGGGTAATTTTATTAATCAAAACAAGCTGGAAGCAAAAGGGAAGAGGAACATAATTAAAATCCTTAATGAAACCCAGTACAGTCTCATTACTACGCTACAAAGAACCTATGACTAGTGGCCTTGGTACTTGCCATGATTACCATATCGTCAAGAAAGTGAAAAGTGGCCTTGCATGCTCTGTATTAAATCCTTAAGGCAAGAAACTTGAGGGCTGACTAATTTTGAGTACATAAGTGAATCTGAGAATTGAAGCTCACTTGATGGGAAACAAGCAAATAAGGCAACTGTACTTACCTGCCTCCTTGGCATATGACCAAAAAGGGGCATTAAATGTTGAATGGACAGAGAATAAGTTTTGTCCTCATTGCAAAACTCTCTACAAAACTGAGAATCAATACAATTGAGAGTCAGAGGGCAGTTTTTGAATTTCAACTGAAATTAATTGTTGCAGTTAGTCCCTAAATATCAAAGTGGTGAACATCTAGAAACTGTGCAGAAGTAAACATTTCAATAATCCTAATTCAGACAGAGCAGTGCAGCAGACTGTTGAACACACTTCCAACCCTGCACCACTGTACACATCCCAACTCAATCTGACTTCAATGACTTCACCATGTAGTGAAATTCATTTCATTGAAGGGTCCTGGTTCGTTTGTGTAACTTGCTAAGCAAAGGACTGCAGAATCTGAGTGCTGGTAGTCAGCCTCTCTTGCATCCTGGATCTCTGAGGACTTTAGATGACAAAACATTCTCAGAGAACTTTCAGAAAGGTGGCAGAACTCATGTAGGGAGAGGAGAGACATTTCAGCCCTGGGGCTACAGCTCTTTGAGTGAGGCAAAAGTAGATCATCATGTCTACATGGAACCAACCCTGGGGCAGGACTGCCAGGCCACTCACAGGGATGTGGGAGGTAATAAATTGTTTTTGTTTTAAGCCAATGAGCTGGCAACAAAGGCCAATTGATATCTAAGTCCATAAATGCTTACATAAATAGAGATCACCTGTAAAACACGTTAGGTTACAGATTGGAAAAATCATCTTAAGTCCAGGACAGTATGGAAATTCTTCAGATGGCGGTGAGATATTGGTGATTCTGGACATAATATTGTGCAGAGATCTGCCAGATGTTCTTCACTAAATCATCTGCAAACCCAGATCACTTTGGTTTAGATTCCCAACTCATTTTCATATACAAATTCCATCGCTTTTGTCTGTAATTCAAATTGGTTTGCCTAGAGTCATTTGAATTATATACAAGTTCTTTGAGGGAAGGAACTACACAGTATCAATATTTTTAGATTGTTGAAGTAAAGTGATTAGCCTTCAATTTAACAAAATAACGCGGGGGGTTTTCAAATGAAGTCCATTCACCAATTCCTCTACTCCTTTAAAAAGTAGAAATATGTTTAAGCAGTTCATTGCCTATCAAGCTGATTGGGTTTACATTTCTTTTAATAGACCCCTACATAAAATTTCATTTGACCCCTTTCCAGTTGAAAAAGGCCAGCCTTAATGATTTACTACTAGTGTATAGTGTTGAAAGGAAGTCATGCCTTTTCCAATTCTAAGTCACCTCTCTCTCTCTCTCTCTCTCTCTCTCTCTCTCTCTCTCTCTCTCTTCATCTTCTTCTTCTCTCTTTGCAGCTCTGGTTATCCTGGAATTCTCTCTGTAGACCAGGCTGTCCTCAACCTCAGAGATCTGCTTGCTTCTGCCTTCAGAGTGCTGGGATTATAGTTGTGTACTATGCACCACAACTACCTAGCTAGCTTTGTTTCCCTTGGTTCATTTTTTTTTTTCTGGAGGACGCCAACAAACATGATATGAGAACAACCAGGTGTGATATATGAAGAGGCAAAGAGAGAAAAAACCATGCTCTCTACCATTAGCCAGCACCAATACCTGAGTCATGTGAATAAACCACCTTGGAAGAGGTTTCTCCAGGTCAGCTCCAAAACTTGAGCCTCAAGCTAGTATCTTTGTTATTACAATGTCATGAGCCTCTTGTACATTGTCTCCTAGGTAGTTAGCAGAAGCATGCATCTATGCCCTTCCTGATTTTGTAACCTGGAGAAACTGTCACTTTAAAAACATTTTATGCTAATCAAGATGCCAAAATTTAGAATGCTTTGTTTTATCAATAGATAAATATAACACTTGTGAAGCAAAAGGCAAATTTTGTTTCATACTTCTAAAATGAAGGATTATCATTCAATGGATCTAATTTTAAACTAACAGCTAGCTCTAAAAAGTTGATACCAGTTTCTTACATCAGATCCTATTGGAGCCACTCACAATTTTTAAGCTTAGTGCATTGGGTTTTTTTTTTTTCCATTTTAATGATTCTGGAATTATCCGAGTCACTCACCCTGAAATCACAGTAGTAATCTCCATTTTTTCTTTCTTTTCTTTTTTTAAATGCAAGCTTTGCTTAATTTTATTCTAACATCCTTATCTTGGCTTCTGTGTTTTCATTATTTCTGTATCCCAGTTCTATGAAAACTTTTAGCAGTCTAAGCCTTCAGTTTACCAATAGAGCAATTATTGTAAATGATATTATTCAAATGATATTAAGCAATGATTTACTTGAAGCATAAAACCTGCCCTCCCTGGATCTGTTTACAGCAACATATTTTGTTCCTGCCCCATGTAGCTTATAATTTAGCTGGTTATAGTTCTTCATTCAAGCTAGTTTGTCTCGTTTCAAAATAGGCCTCTGCATGGAATGGTGTTTGCCTCTTGCCCCTCATTTCTTGACTACTCACTGGCTACAAAGCTATCCATATTCTTTAATTGCTGAATGTAGTTTTTGTTTTGCAAGGGAAGATACAATCTGCAAGAGGTGGTTGAGTCAATGATCCCAAACAGAAAATTATGAAGTATAACTTCCATAAATGAATACTCCATAGTGAAATACTTAGAAAATTAAATCTTTGGCACAGTTTCTGTTAAATGCCAGTCAAGATGAGCATCACTCGGAAAGCTCAGTGATATGCAGGCATCTGGAGTCCCTCACTGGAATTTCTGAGTTTATTTAATTTGGAAGCCAGAGAGTAAATTCTGTATATTATAAATTCTGGCAAAACATTAATGATCTGTTAAAAATTAGTAACTATTGTTTCAGTTAGTAAATATATAGTAAAAATACGTTTACACTAAATTTTATAAATGCATTATCTAATGTGAGTATCATCAGCAAAAAAATACAACTGAGCATTAAAGTTAGACAGACTATACAGTTGCCAGATGGAAACAGACTATAAAAGAAAAAAATAGTATTTAACACAAAGAGCAATATTTTATAATAATCAAATGTCTAATCCATCAGGAATATTAAAACAGTTATAGACATGTGTACCTACAATAACAGAAGAGTAAAATGAAAAATAATAGAAGGGCTGGAGAGACAGCTCAGCATTTATGTACATTGACTGTTCTTCCAGAGGACAAGAGTTCAATTTTTAGCACACACATGATAACTCACAGCCATCTGTAACTCCGTTCCAGGGCATTTGACATCTTTTTCTGGCCTGCTTGGCACCAGGCACACACGTGGTGTACAAGCATAAATTCAACAAAACACCCATACACATAAAATAAAAATAAAATTGCATAAATCATACTTATTCAAAAATTTAGAATGCTTATGGCTCAAAGGAAGTATAATGAAAGTAAACAAAAAGTTACTCAGTTGGGAAAATGCTTGCAATTTATATGTTTTTTAAAATATCTGTAATACATGTATAGTTTAGAATATATCAAGAATGCTTTTGAATCAATAGTAAAAAGATAAACGACCCAATTAAAGGTGTCAAAGGACTTGGATAGATGTTTCCCCAAGGAACACATACAAATAGCTGTCATACACAGGAAAAGCAAATTTTCAAAGAAGAAATATGTCAATATGAGCCATGTGTGGCATTGCATGTGGTGTCATCGACAAATAAGAAACTTGTAGGAAATTTTTAGAGACAGAAAGCATCTTTGGCATTGTCCCTCATACACACAGCATCTGGGATTTCTTTGTACTGACTGACAATGGGTAAAGAGTCTTACTGACAGGTAATCTTACATCCTGATAGAAGTGACCTTGCATTTAATGGTCACTAGAGTCAGATCAAATGAACTCCTTTTCCTTGAGAAACTTCGTACACATTTAAAAATTTGCATGCCATATATCGGTGGTTGTTATTGAAATTATTAATTATGTAAAAACTCTTAATTAATAAAATAATTTGAGTTAAGGAACAAAATATGATAAGATAGACATAATATAGATATTATGAGGTGTGACATGAGAGAAGTTAGGAATATATTTGAGCCCCCTCGTTTCATCATCTGTGATGTTTAGTAAATAATTTATGAATAGGTAAAAACATGGAGTTCTGTCTTACCCTCTGGAGTCCCTATCCTTGTTTTCAAGTTTTAGGTACTTTTTGTTTATTGAGTCACTTATTATTATTGTGTGTTTTATGTTTTGGCATGTTTGATTGCAATTTATGCTTTCCATTTTTATCAATTTTAGCTATTTTGGAGCAATTTGAGTTTCTAGAATCATTATTGTGTTAGTCTTTAAGTGACTATAAGTTTCCATATCTTCTGGATAATTCTAAGGAGCAGAAAGGCAAGATCCCATTGAAGGAAATTATTTTTCCCTTTGAGTAATTGATAAGTTATTTTTCTAAGTGCATTATTCACATACCTATCAATATCTTATAAGAGATTGGTGTGTTCATTGGGTTGATTTTTTGTTGAATTCAGAGAGTTTCTAAAAACCAACATAATATAAAAATAATAAAATTTGAAAATATTTTTCTCAGTTTGTGGCTTACTTTTTCATTATTTTAGCAACACCACTTTAAAATCAAAATGATTAACTCTGGATTAAATAATATTTATGGGTTTCTATTTTCATTTTATTATTTCAGTATTTGGCATTGTACCTGTGAATTATTTTCTATACTGTATGTTACAAAGAAATAGCTATCCTTTATTTTCTTCCTTCATTTTATATCATAAACCATTGAACTAAGGGTTTATTTTTATTAGTTCTTTAAGGATTTCTCACAATATACTTTTTAAAGACTTTCCCCTAACTCCTCCCAGATTCCCCTCAGACCCTTACCCACCCAATCTTCTCCTTCTCCTCCTTCTGCTTCTTCGTCTTCCCTCCCTCCTTCCCTCTCCAATCCTCCCCCAATAACAAGTTTAATTTGTGTTTCCCAAATACTCTGTGGTGTGAGCCCTGTCCTGGAGCGTGGTCCACTTACCAGGCATCATACTTTTGACGTAAACTGAAGCTCCTACTGAGAGCAGCTATCCAATGCCAATAGTTCCTCAGCTATTTCATGCCTGCCTCCCTCATCCATGCTGAGATTTATCTGGCTTGAGCTTGCCCAAGTCTTGTGCATGCACTGCTGTGAGATCATATGTGCAACTGTGCGTTGTGTCTGAGAAACACAGTTCCCATGTAGCCACACACTGTGTTTGGCTCTTACAATCTTTCTGCTAGAGTAAAATTTTAATAGACTTTGTTTTCAGAGTACTTTGAGTGTGATAGCAAAGCTGAGTAGAGGAGATAGATTACAAATCTTTTCCTTGACCTCACATGTTCACAGGATCCTCCATAGTAACTCTTGCACCAATGTGCTTCACTGTTACAACTGAGGAATTTGCACTCACTGGTGCATCAGTACTTCCTGGATCATGTTTACCACTAGGGTGCACTGTTGATGATGTGCATTCTGCAATAATGGACAAGTTTCTAGTGATGTATGTTATCCTACCTTACAGAAATAGTTGCACTGTGCAAATATGACCATGTTCTGCCTACAGATCTTTTCCTCCCCATAAATCCTGAAGACTCTGATGCTGTAACTGCTCCCATGTCATATTTAATATGAAGTCAGAATCATCCACTATATGGCTTCTTTAAAACTCCTTTCACTTAGGAATACTCGAGTTTTCACCATCCCCTTTGAAAAGATATGTAAAACATTTTACTTTTTGTTTCTGCAAATGTTTGTATCTGTGTATGCATGTGCTCAGATGTTCATGGCAGAAGATGGTGTGACATCCTTTGAAGCTACAGTTGTTGGAGGCTGTGAGCTAACTGGCAAGGGCAATGGGAATCGAATTTCAGTCCTCTGAGAGAACATCAAATGCTCTTAAAGACTAGTCATTGTTCTTGCCCCACCACCATTTCTCTTTGTACTGTGATAACTCATTTCATTTCAATTTTGAACAATTTAGTTGTGTTCGAAGAGTTTATGCTGTCACTCATTGAAGACCATCCTAATTGCTTTTAAGACTTGGCAATTCGGGGGCTGGAGAGATGGCTCAGAGGTTAAGAGCACTGACTGCTCTTCTGGAGGTCCTGAGATCAATTCCCAGCAACCACATGGTGGCTCGCAACCATCTGTAATGAGATCTGGTGCCCTCTTCTGGCCTGCAGGCATGGAGGCTGAACACTGTGTACATAATAAATAAATAAATAAATAAATAAATAAATAAATAAATAAATAAATCTTAAAAGACTTGGCAATTCTAAATAAATATGGTATGAATCCCCCAATTAAATTCAGAGTTTTGTCTTGAATGACTGTTAAGTTCTTATCAGATGGCCTTTCTGCATCTATTTATGTGATATTGTGATTGAGAAAAATCAGTGTTTCTGTGATGGATCACACTGATTTATTTTTGCATGCTTAAGGGTCCTTTGTATACCTAGGATAAATTCAATTTAGCTTTAGTTTGTCACTCTTCCATTCCAGTGTTGGATTCAGTTTCTGCATATTTCACTGAGAATTTTTTTTATTGAATTTATATTCAATAGAGATTTTGGTCTATAGTTTTCTTTTCTTCTAATGCTTTGTTTGATTTGTACATTAGGGTAAAGCTGGATTTGAATGAAGAAGTATTCCCCCGATTTTATCTCCTGAGAAAGAGAACAGAGATTTTCTTTCTTAAATGTGTCATTAGATTGGTTTACTTGTGAATGCATCTGTTTCTAAAGATTTTAGGGGAAAGATCATTAATTACTGAATCCAATTCTTGGGTATTAATCCCTATTCTTGCATATGAATCATTCTTTATTGTTCCAGCTCTATTTTTTTTGAAACAGGGTTTCTCTGTGTAGTCCTGACTGTTCTGAAACTCACTCTGTAGATTCACCTGCCTTTGTCTCCCAAGTGTTGGGATTAAAGGCACATGACACCAATGCTTGGCCCTGTTCTAATTTTTTGAAGAGACAATTTGCTAGTACTAAACTACATTTTTATCTTTATCAAAAATTAATTGGGTGCATGCTTACTTCTATTTTTGGACTTTCTTTTATATCCAACTGTTCTGCCTCCTGGATGCTGCACAGCATGTTATTGCATATGCATTATCTTGTTATGGAATATTTCATATGACTTTATCACACTATTTTTATTTTCCAGAATGCTAGATCCTTTATATCTAAAAATCGCATTTTGATCATTTAGAACATTTGGTCAAATAAGGAAATAGTAGATGTTGGGGGAATAATAGATCAATTATACTGTGAATCCCGAGTTTGCATTAGGATTAATTAAAGAAAGTTAACCTTGGGTCAGGAGGCTGTATTAGCAACTAGCTGACAGAAACTGATCATAAAGCATCAGAGGGTATCCTGGGAGAGTGAGAGAGACACAGGAAGTAGTAGGCTGGGTCTTGGAGTGGCACAGTTTTTTGGTTTGGCAAAGTGGAAGCGCGGGTGTTCCGTGGACACTAGCAAGGGGAACGGTTTAGGTAGTTGCCACTCAGCCTCTCTGAGCTCACAGGTTTTCACCCTGGTCTTCGGATCTCAAGTCCTATTCACAGATAGAATGATAGAGATTTAGATAGAGCTACCTGCAGCAGCAGCAACAGGACCAGTGTCTGCAGCAGTAGAATTCCCACCAGGCTGCTAGAGAAGCAGGCTTGTAACTGCGCAGTTAATTGCTGGCTGAAATAGCAGGTATTAGGCACCGAAGTTAAAGCAACAAATGGACAAAATGGAAAACTCAAGTGAATAGATTTTTAGGTTCTATTAAATTGAAGAGGCAACAGAGCTGTCTGGCGTTTGAAATTATGAGGTGGAGAGACTTGATAAGACATATAGAGGTATACAGGGGATACATAGGTACGTAGAGAAATAAAGGAAAACATTCTTGGGACCATTTTATCATTTCAAACAATGTAAAATCAACAGTGGGGACACCCATTTTACCATGTAGAGCATCAAACATAGGATCTTGTCCATGCTAGCAAGAACTCACTACAGAGCTACATCTACAGCCTCAATGGCTTCTGCATTCTTGATGTCAGTCTCTAGGAAAGCCAGTCACCAATTCCTGTCTAGAGTAAGTACAGGGGGTGAGATTTCCTCTTCCATGTATTTGTAGAATAAAACTGAATAGGCTTATGGCCTCTTATGATTCTCTGGGTTTGAAACATACTGTGCCATCTTGACATCTGGCTGAGGTATGAGTCTTTTCTTTTGCTAACACTGCATCATGGTCTCTCAATTGACCTTTGCCTGCTGACTTCTGTACTCTTCTTGGTTCCAGACTGTCTGCATGGCCTGACCCGCTACTTAATTCCTGACCTTTCTGTGACTCTTAGGAGCCATGACCCGAACTCTAGTCAGAAGACAGAAGCCTTTGGAGCAAATAAATTCTCAAGGGGAGAATGTATATTAATGTAAGTACACATGCCAGGCTTAAGCCTCATGAATCACTCAAGGAACGATGAAGAAGAGAATGAAAGGGTGTTGAATATACAGATTAGATGGAGGAGTGCAAAGGGGAGTAAGTGTTTTTTCTGAAGGACACATTAATCAACTGAATGAAATTGTAGAAATATTATAGAGAGCAGAGTCTAGTCAGATTGCTTGCACAAACAGGAAGCCAATAGTAACTAACTGAACTCTGGAATTTTCTTTTCCTTTTTTCCTCCCTCCCTCCCTTCCTTCCTTCCTTCCTTCCTTCCTTCCTTCCTTCCTTCCTTCCTTCCTTCCTTCCTTCCATTATTTCTTTTTTCTTTTCCTAGATAATTTAGGTACATGTTTGAATATGCTTCTTTACAGGATATGCTTCTTTCTATAGGAGTAGGATATGAGGCATGTGGTGATGGAGGGGTCTGTAGAAGAAGAAAGATTTAGGCTTTTACATTGTTTTCTTTATCTTTCTTCTCTTATAACATTTCCGAAGGGCACTAGTGGTAGGATATATTTTGGACAGAGAGGGTGTCTACTCTGGGAAGGCAAGTATTTTTATGTCTGTGTTGAAGAAAAACATACATCTTTTTTCACTTAGCTCAATCTCTGATTTATTCCTCTTAAAGGCAAGTAGCTGTGTTTCACTGCATTCAAAGAACAACTAGTTCAGACAGTTGTACAGCACAGTGGGCTCATACAGCACTTTTGAAGGATCAAATCTGAGCTTAAGAAACTAGAGCTGTGTACTGCCTGCTGCGTGCACTGGGAACTGAGCTCAGGCACTTGTGCTCATGTATATTGCCTTCTACCCCACTATACACTTAATTAAAAATAATAAAAAATATTTAAAAAGAGGGAAAAGAGCCTGGCAATTAGATTCCATCAAGGATGTCACAAGGATAAAGGTAGTTTTGCATCTCTGCAGCAGCCAGGGTTTAAAAGAGTTATTTAAAAAAATAAATGCATGTATAGTACACAAACGCTTAAAATATATATTCATTTGTAGTATTTATAAAGTCTACATGTCACTTATTGCTTCCATTTTACAAAAATAATAGTTCTTGACAGGGAAAGGAGGTGATTTATTTAAACCCAATAATATCTGGGCTTTTATGTCTTAGTTTTTGTAATCTAAAATCTTTTTAACCAAACAAATTTATGACTTAATTTGTATATTGCTCTGTAGTGAGTTCTCTGTCTCTGTCTCTCTCAAGAGATGGACTGACAAGAGAATACTAGTTTGGAGTACCCCGCTTGATGCATGCCACAATTCAAGGGAAGCAGGTGGCCCTGGTGAAATATAAAAGGACTGCTAAACAAAGACTTTTATTTCCTGGTTGGCGCCTGCAGGGGAGGAATTATGAGACGAAACAAACTCTGACCTCCAAACAGTGTAGAATTTGGAAGTGAAGCTTTTTTTATTGATTTAAAAAGGTATGTAAATTAACTATAACTTACAAACCAAAGTTTGTGAAAATGATAGCTATTTTTAATAATAAGTGAAATAGTGTCTTATACTCCATAAAATTATAGATCGAGGTAAAACAATTTTATTTCAGAGAACAGAATTTTTAAGGAATCAAAGAAGTATTTGATCCACAATAATCACACATTGCTTATTACCTATTATTTTACATAGAATATTAGTGAATATATCAAGCTGAAAAAGAATCCTTAAGGAATAATATATTGCCAAATTCTCAGGTGTTTTGTGCAACAGATTCCGGCTTTAAATTATGATTAAATAGGAAAGACCATCTACCCCAAGCTAAATAAAATGCTCATTTTAGTAGATATGGGACATAAACACAGTACATGCCTTGAATTTCTGAAATTAATACTTACTTGGAGGTACAAATGTCCACATTTGTTTTCTGATTTCCATAGGTGATTCCCTTAAGCAGAAGCCCATGCTAATCCCACATTCACATAGATAGAAGGTCAAAGTTGGTCAGTGAGCCAAGAAATACCATATCAGAGTCTCTTTCCTTTTCAATTGAGAAAGGTATAAATTGTGGAATTAGTGTATTGATTGAAAGCTACAACTTCAAGCAATCAGTTTTTCTGGCTTGACAAGATTATTTTATCCTACTTTTCTTTTATTATTATGTGTAGTATTTGAGTCATCCTTCAGGCAGATGAAGTGACAGCTTGATTTAACTCAATAAAATCCACCATTTAGGGCACCTACTGAGCCGAACAAAAGATGAAAATGACGGCAAGGGGCAGGTGCACAGTTAGTTTAAGCAACCAGAGGAGTCTGGAGATGGAAATATTAACAGAAATTATACTTTGATCAATTCTATGGAAACTTGAGAGAAATTTGTAAAAATCTTCTTGCTGGGTAATCGAGCAGTTAATGCCTTTGCTTGAAAAACAAAACAAAATTAACAAATCTTTAAAATGAGACTACATGCATAAGAAGCAGCACCTTCATAATGGCTGTGCTCATGTATAATTGCAGCAAGTGTGATAATCTTTACCGTCTTGGTGTATTTGGGATGAAATGCTGCATGATTGATTTGTAGTAGTTTGGAAATTAAAACTATAATTTGTGTATCTTTCATTGAACGTAACCTTTGCTTTTTCCACATCATATCCAATTGATGTCTCTCATGATTTCTTCAAATGGACATGTCAGCATTTGCCAATAATATCAATCTGAGTTTGTTTTGATAAGTCTAAATAGATGAGTCATAGTGGATATTTTGTTTTCAAAATTGGAAAAAAAGTTGAATACTGACTTATATGGGCCAAACTTGCCACGTAGCCTCTTTAGGACTAAGGATCCACATTGCCGTTTGCTTCTGTTCAAAGCTTCTGTTCCTTGTGAGGGAAATGGCTCCACATGCAATTGGGAGCAGCTGGTCCCAAGTTTGCTTTTTATATTAGCAGTTTAATTAACACTCCCCTTCAGAGCTTTAGAGTCCACATTGTATTCACATCATTTGAGCATGCTCATTTAAATACTACAGAAATCCTGCAAGATTGTGGGTGAGGGGTGGAAGGTGGGTGTGTGATTTCATAATAATGATTACTTCACAACAAGATTCTTAATTCTTAGGTTTTAAAAGAATATGACCTGGGTCTCACATAGGAAGTATTTCTTACACAGTGTGGCTTTGTGAGGGGAAATCCTTGAAAGGCCCTGCAGAGTCTCTTATTTTCAAGGAACAATGCATAAAATAACTTAAAAGTAATTTTTGTAAATTTGGTATCTAACATTCAGGGCATAGCAAACAGATACTTCCTGGTCACTGATTGTGACCAATGGGAAGTAGTTTGAGAGCAGTGGAGGATGAAGATGGCTCTTAGTTCTACCAACTCTTAGTGGAATTATAAACAATGAGTGATCACTAGACCTCACATCCAAGTTGGGGAAGTAATGCAATGTAAGTATGGTGCTGCTTTTCAACAACTTGTTTTGTCAAAGGCATCTATTTCTTCTTAATCTTTTATATAATTCTTAACATTGCTCTACAGCGTTTTCTCTTCCATAAACATGTGGACTAGCACAAACATCCAAAGCTAAGAGAGAATTTACGATGGAAAAAGGAAGTGTACTGAGAAGGTGTGAGCCGTATCTGGTCAGTTCCAATCTGGCAAGTTCACACTACTGTGAGGAACGTTGGCTGGCATCACCACAGTGCAAGTTCCCCATTTACTGATATTGCAAAACTGATTTTCTTCTCAATACTTTTCATCTCCTTTGCAGCTCACAGAAGCACTTTGAAAGCTCCAACTAACAGAAAGCAAAATAGAAGGATAAGGTTCTTATGCCTTAAGTTAAGGAAAGGGAGAGAGAGGGCTTTCTAGCAATTGGTTCAGCATTGTTCTTTCAATAAAATATCAAATGGTGCAGATCCATTTGCGGGCCCTGTGTTTGTTGCTTCAGTTTCTGTGAACCCATATGTGCCCTCCTTATTTGATTTACTGGGCCGTGTTCTCTTAGAGTCCTCTCTCCCCTCTGATTCCTACAATCTTTCCTCCCCCTCTTCCACGCCTGACTCCTGAACTCCCAGGGGAGGGACTGATAGACACTTCCAATTTAGATTCTTTTTGAATGTCTGACTTGGGTTTTGCATCTGCTCCCATCTGCTGCTGGAGGAAACCTCTCTGATGATGGCTGGACAAAGCAGTACTCTATGATAAAACAGAATATCATTAGGAATCATTTCATTAATTTTTTTGCAGGTGGGACTTCTAACAGCGGGAATGGGTGTGTCTTTGACTCTTTTGCCTGATCTTGGGATAGTTACCTTCTGTTGTGTTGCTTTGTCTAGACATAGTATAAGGGCTGTCACCTTGTCATACTGTATCTTGTTGTATTTGGTTGTTGTCTCTTAGAGACCTGCTTTTTTTCTGAAGGGAAATGGAGGGGGAGTAGATCTGGAGGAGAGGGGAGCTGGAAGAAGTAGAGGAAGGGGAAACTATGATTGGAGAGCACTGTATGATAGAAGAATGTATTTGCAATAAAAATAAAAAATATCAAAAGGCATTTATTTCATGAGGACTATATCGGGCATATGTATTAGTGACTTTATGTAAGATATAACTTAGAATATACCTCTGGATGATGCAAATGAATTTGGCTTTTGTTGAGATGGGAAGTTGAAATCAATCATTGAGTGGAGGGTTTGTCAGGAATTCACAGTTGGTGCCATTTGATAAAACACTCTTCCACAGGGACCCTGCCTTGTTTCTAGCTAATGTGGGAAAGGAACAATCTCAGTGCTAATAGTTCACCTTCAAAAGTCACTTTATCTAGTGCTGTTTACATTCACTTGCATGAATTTTTGGTGGTCATTTGTGCCCCATCTTATTACCCCAATCAAGATACAGAACATACCTATCACTTGAAATTTCTTTCCTGTCCTTTTATGATTAATTTCAGATCCCTCCTCTAATTTACACTGGCAATTGATGTTCTGATTTATTTTTATAGTATCTTCTTATTTTTGGATTTCGTATGAATGGAGTTATAAGTGATCCTACTTATATGAATTGTGAATGCATACTCCTTCCTGTGCTTGGCTTTTTTCACTCCTTCCTTCTAAGTTTTGAACGATATTTTGTTCTCTAAGACAACCAAGCTGGATATGGTGGCAGACAACTGTTATCCCAGGACTTGGAGTGTGGAGTCAGTAGGAATGTGAGTTTGAAGCCAGGCTGAGCTGTATAGTTTGACTCTGTCCTATAGTTCCTCCTTCTTCCCTGCTACCCTGCTCTAACCCCAGTGAACCATTTTGTTCCATTGTTGCTCTTTATGCCTTCATACCAGTGTGTTCTATCTTCATTCCCATGAAAACCATTCCCACCATAACCCTTTACTCCTGCCTTCAGGATTCCTTGACCTCTATGTATATTACAAAAGAAACATATGTATCTGAAGATTCAAAGCGAACACATGTAAACGTCTTATGTGTTTGGGTTACGTCACTCAGAATGATTGTTAAAGATGAAATCAGTAAGCAAATTTGAAAGACAAAATATTTTTTGATAACAGCAAAAAGGCTTATTATCAAGGATAGAAAGCTGATGGCTTCCTGTATGGGGAGTTTGGGCAGTCTTGTTAAAAGTACTCTTCACAATTTGATATTTTCTAAGCCTAGGCTTCCTGAGCTCTGATACATCCCCAGTGTGGCCCACCTCCACATCAGCCTCATAGGACTTAGGAACCAAAGACCTAACATGGCTTTGGAGTACATGCTGACTGAGCTGTCAAAGTTGATAATGGTTTTGGCTCTGAATTCACAGCCTTGTGCCTTCTGCTAGCACTGAAGTAAATGGCAGCACAATGATAATTTTACTAACAAGATAATACCTGAGTTTTTCATAATTCCTCATCTCAGGAATGTGTTTTATGTTATAGATGCTTTTAACTACAAATTCCATTTCTTTAGTAGATTATTTAGAATATCCATTTTGGGGGTTAATTGGAAATTCTTTCTCTCTTATCTAAGCACTTCATTTTTTATTAGCAATGACATTTGCATACTAAATAATAGTATAATCGAATGAATTCTAAGCAAAAAAGAAAAAGGGAGAAATTTCAGTTGACAAACCCCTCCCATTTAGAAAAAATCTAAAAATATCATTTTCCTAAATTGACCAATGAGGCAAATGGATTCGGTGATCAGTCATGTCTAATTTATAATTCCCTAATGGCTAATGGAATTAAGGGAAAGCCCAACTTTAACAATCACTGTCTTTTAATTAATAACTTCCTTTTGGGTATTAATAATATTTCTTTACTGTCATATTAAAGTTTTCATAGAATTCCCTTATCTTCTGCTTGTTTATGGGTTCTGTGAGGATAATCTTCATTCATTCTTGGTACAGATATTTTGTATCTTTTCTTTCTTTCCTTAATGAACCTAGCTAAAGATTACTAATCTTAGTGATGGTTTTAAATAACCCATTTTGGTTTCAATATCTTTTACTTTTTTACTTTTTGAGATTATAATATACCATTTACTTTCTCCCTTTCCTCCCTTCAAATCCACTCATATATATGGTGGGATATTTTGATTGCATTCTGACACTCCTGAGACTGACAATAAATTTTATTTTGAATTGCAGGGTGGAGCTAACTAATAGTTGCCCAAATTAGCCATAGATGTTTTGGAGGACCAAGGACATATAGAGAGACACAGAAAGTAGTAAGGAGACGGTTTAGAAAGATTCTTGGCCTTTTTGGATTGAGGAGAGAGAGAGAGAGAGAGAGAGAGAGAGAGAGAGAGAGAGAGAGAGAGAGAGCTCCTTGGTTGCTTCTCTGATCAATTAGGTTTTACACCAATATCTGACTCTTGAACCTTTATTGATAAGAGAATAATTAGGTAAAGGCTTCACCTGGTGTTCAGTGTGGGGGACAAAATCGTGAGGTGGCTACTAGCCTCCAGCTTTGCAGTCGCCAGAGTCAGCGCTGTGGCTGGAGTTCCCTCCCTTCCCACAGGCCCTGTGCATTAGGGGTTTTCCCATTGCAGCCCCTCTATAGCAGCCTCCAGCTGCCACCTCTCCTGGCCCCAAACACCACAGGAAGTTAGGCCCCAAATGAATGCCACTGGAGTTGGCTGCCCTTTGCAGGGTGGCTCTGTCATCCAGGAGGCCCTGTGACCTTGTTTCCTGCCACACAGACTTCTTCCGAATGTCCCTAGCGTCCATTTTTCAGGCAGCTCGCTGCCTCTCCCCATGGGTGGTGGGCTTCCCTGGACAGCTTCATCGGGGTACTGTCAAGCCAGGTCAGCTGCTGCAACACCCACTCAGACTTTTACTGCTACTGCCACAACTCAGCCTTTAGCTACATGTGAGCAGCTGCAGCTGCCCTCAGCTAGGCCGTGCACTGCCCGTGTTCTCTGCCCAGTCGTACAACACAGTGACAGCCAGCCTCACACTTCCCTGTCGTTGTCAGCATGTCTTTTGGGACACCTGAGAATTCTTAAGGGGCAATTAGTCTTCAAAAAGTTTTTTCCCCCATTTTAAGAATGGGGAACTATATTGAAATGCTGGGAGTTAGGTCCACAATGTATGGTTTGAAAATGGAAAAAATAAATGAAGGGATAATCAACTAAGCTGGGATTGACATAATGTCAGTTAGAATCATTATCAGTTTGGTGATTCATGTTTTATACTAAAAATGTGGTTTGATATTGGGGCCAAATACGAAAGATTGACTGATAAGATACAACCCTTAGAAAGACTTACTAATGAAACTAAGAAAAATATTCACACACAGACAGGAGTTTAGAATAGAACCTACCACACCATGAAACTGAGGAGGACTGGCCCAAGGTTATTAGAAAACCAACTTTAATTTATTCCATTACTTTTCAAGAATGACCACTAGATGATAGGCTTCCTCAAGTGTTAGTATTCAGGCATCTGCACTGGCTTGCCCTTGGGGTCCTTACAGGATACTTCCTCAGCTGCAGCTACTAAGAGCACCTCCTGTGCACATTTGCTAGGTTCCTTTTAAAAGGTGGGCCTTACCCACTCCCCATCTCTTTCTCTCTCTCTTCTGCTACTCTTGTCCCCAGGGGCCAGTCTCGGCCCCTCTCTGCCCTTTTCCCTACCCCTTTTTCTGCCTCTTCTCTCTCACTTTTCAATAAATCTCCTATGCGAGCCTGTTATATGGCATCTCTCTCTCTCCTTCTTTCTCTCATTCCCCGAATTTTAAGTAAACAACAACAATAGTGCTGTGAGACTTGATAGGCCCTCCTGGCACTTCCTCTTGTCTGTCAGTAGTCTGAGGCATGCCAGAACGTTGGAACCCAGTCAACATATAACAGCCTCACTTATTCAACTAATGGATCACTGGGACCTTCCATCCAACACCGACATGATTGGTGAGCCCCCTCTTTTCCACCTCTGGCCATTTCCCACTAGTGAGGACTCATCTCTTGAGCATGGTTTCTCATCAAGTCCTGGTACCAGGCAACCATGGGTCTTGCAGGCTCAGAACCCCTGGACCCTGTTCTTTGCATGATGATGCACAGGAAAGTCTGTGTCTGCTCAACCTGATTCCCTTTGAATTCTTGGGACATTAGGAATTGCAGACTCTTGGATCTTACTTCTCTGCCTCACCTCTGCATCCACCTTTGCAGTCAGATCAATGCCTCTTAGATACCAATCCAAATAGCTGCTACCTAGCACTCTATATCCCGACATTTTATGGAACCTTTGCAACATTCGGTCAGTGATCTGATAGATGGAAGTATCAGTCCTTCACTCTTTCACTGTTCTGCTTTTTCCCTTCCCCAATAAACCTCTTACACTAACTCTGCTGCATGTGGCATGTTTGTTCAGTGGCAGGGCCCACTGTAAGGTAATCATTTTATGCTGGGACCCTACCCACCTGCTCTACTTTCAACAGATCCTCTCTCTTCCACCTGCAACAAATCTGCTTTCTCATTCACTGGCAGCTTTTCCTTTCATTCAATACTGTCAACTGGGTCTCTGGCAGGGTTATTTGCCTCTTATCATTCTCCTGAATGTGAGGCTTCATTTCTTGAGCACAGTCCTCTCCTTGCCTTCTGTTTTTTCTTGAAGTCCTGGTACCAGGTGACCATGTCTCTCTTTGGCTCAGAGCCCTTGGACCCTGTTGTTGTGTGAAGACACACAAGATAGCCTGTACTTACTTAATCTGATCCTTTCTGAATTCCAGGGATATTAGGAATTGTAGACCCTTGGGTCTTACTTCTCTTCTTCACTCATGGGAACTGTATCATTGTCTATACGTCCTCTTTCCCATTGAGATGTCTTTTGGATACCTACTAAACCACTCTTTTCAAATTAAATCTGGCCTCAGTATTCTTTGGATCAGGCAGTCAGGAAATAGAGAAATAATTCTCTACTCTCTTTCTCTGTCTGCTCTCCCTCTCCAAAAGTCTGTTTGTTGCAGTGTGTGAGTCAGATGGAGAAGGCTGCTTCCTCTTGCTCAGCACACACTGGTCCTCCCTTTCTCTGTATTTACTCAACCTCTGTTTCCATTTGGCCCTGGCGATCTTTCCCTTGTCACTTTTCCTCGGCTTCTTAGGAGACAGCCTTACTAGTTTGGTACAAATTTGTTCTGTTTTACTTTTTACTATTGACTTCCCCCAGTAACCAACTATCTGTGTCTCCTGGTAAATCAGATATAAAGGGTGTCAAGGTGAAGCTGTAGTGATAGGATAGGCAAAGGTGCTTTAAGTTCTGGTGAGCTCCAGGGAAATGACTTAAATCAACCTTGAAGAGCCTTTTCCACATTCAAGCAACGCCTGACAGGTTCTACAGAGCCTGGTCAGTGAAGTGAAACAGTCAGCTAACCCAGGCCCTGGCCAGCATCCCAGATTTCTCGGTTTCCCCAAAGATGATCAATGCCCCTCCCCCAGGTCAACAGGAAATAGTCTCCAGAATGCAGCATCCTCATCCCTGCCTCACCTGCTACCCCTAACTCCTTACCTTTTTATAATAAGCAACAAAAAGGCATGCTAGTATTCAGGCATCTGTACTGGCTTGCTCTTGGGGTCCTGACAGCATATGTCCTCAATTGCAGCCCCAAAGAGCACCTCCTGTGCATATTTGCTATGTTCCTTTTTAAAAGGTGGGCCTTGTCCACCTCCCATCTCTTTCTCTCTCTTTCTCTTTTGCCACTCTTGTCCCCAGTGACCAGTCTCTGCTCCCTTTCTGAATCTCTCTATCAGCCTCCCCTACCTCTCTGCCTCCGTCTCTGTCCCCTTTTCTGCCCCTTCTCTCTTGTCTTCCAATAAAGCTCTTTTGTGAGCCCTGTTGTATGGTGTGACTTCTTCCTGCTGATTTTTAAGTTATGACACCAAGCCTATACAGAAGTTAACTGGGATACTGTACAAAAGTTAAATTCGAAGAGATTAAAGGAAGCAATAGTTTGATATGGCATCCATTCACTGTTTGTGAGGCAGATGTTAAATTCATGGGCTACTCAGAACAGAGTCATTCCACAAGACTGGAAAGATTTAGCTATAGCAACATTGGAAACTGATTCTCAGTTACAATGAAAAACATGATGGAGAAAGGAAGCTAAGGTCATAGAACAACAAAGTAGGGCTAGTGTAGTTGGTTTTCTTTTTACTCTTTGGGGACCAGCCACCCAGCTCCCAAATAAATACACAAAGACTTATTCTTACTTATGAATGCCCAACCTTAGCTTGGCTGGTTTCTAGTCAACTTTTCTTAACCTGACTTAAATTATTCTGTCTACCTTTTGCCTCTGGGCTTTTATCTTTCTTTATACTGTATACCTTTATTCCTTTATTTCCCTTTTACTTCAATGACTGGTTGTATTGTTGTGTAGCTTTGTGGCTGGCTTCTGGCAACCTCCTCTGCTGCTTCCCCTGTTTTTTTTTTTTTTTGTTTTTTTTTTTTTTTTTTTTTTTTTTTTTTTTTTTTTTTTTTTTTTTTTTTTTTTTTTTTTGCTTTTCCATACTTCTCTTTCTCTTAATCCTAGATAGCCCTGCCTATCCCTCCCTCCTGCTTAACTATTGGCCATTCAGCTCTTTATTAGACCAATCAGGTGTTTTAGATAGGCAAAGTAACACAGCTTTACAGAATTATACAAATGCAACATAAAAGAACACAACACATCTTTTCATCACTAAAAAATGTTCCACAGCATAAACGAATGTAACACTTCTTAAACTAATATTTCATAACAGTCTAGAAGTATAGAAATATCCCAAGGCCAGTTCTCAGTGAAGGCCAGTATGCTGATTTGCAAAGGCATTTTAGATCTGATGATCATGCCTTGGTTCTATGCTGTATGGCAGCTTTGAGTGCTTAGGACAAGGTTGAAGAATCATGAAAGAGGACAGAGTCATTTACTAAAATTATACAAGAGAAGCCTTCACTGATAATTTACAAAGATTGTCTTCACCTGTAAATAGAACAATATCAGATCCAGAGGTTAGACAAATATTAATTGAACCTTTGGCTTTTAATAACATTAATTCAGAATGCAAAAGGGTGATTGGGTCTTTAAAGGCAAGATCAACACTGATTGATGAGTGATTTGGATCTTCCACTTAGGATGATACTTGGACAGGGGAAACGATTTCTAAAATTAAGAAAAATTAAAAGTTTAAATGTTCTAATTGTGGTAAACTTAGTTATCTGAAAGATATTGTAGGCAAAGTGTTTCTAGAAATAATATTTTTATTTTTCTAAAGATAATCCAAAGAGAAGGCAGAAGGTATGAGAAAGGCCAGCATTGGATTAATGAATGCAGGCCAGCATGGGACATGCATGGTAACCTGTTGTCATCAGAAAACACCTTAGGGAACCTCTCATAGGCACTAAAGTCAAATTTGGTTCAATCATTCCCTGTCAAAATTGGGAAACCCCTGCACAGAGCAATGAAAACACTTTATTACTTTTGCTAAAAGCCACACTTTATAGATGACATAGCAGCTTTATTATACAAAGCAAAATTTTCAGGAGAGACTATAAAACAAGTATTTTGGCAGACTTCTATAAATTATTAGAGACCAAAGCTAAAAATACAAATAGACAAAGCTAAAAAATACATTGAAATTGAGGGCTTGGTAGACACAAGTACAGATGTAACAATCATTTCACCAAAATCTTGGCATCCAGATTGGTCTTTTCAGGAGATACATTTACAAAATATTTAACCACAGAAAGTACAAATCAGGGGAGACCACTTTCAAACCTTATGATTTCCAAAAAATTTTGGGAAATATTAACTGGCTACATCCTATAATTAGATTAACAATTCAAGAAATAAATAATTTATTTCAAACATTACAAGGTGATAAGGACTTGTATAGTTTACAAAAATTATCAGTTGAGGCTCAGAGAAAACTGGCTCTGATAGAAGAGAAATTACAGGATGTACAAGAGCAGCACTTGATTATAGCTTGGTCATACTATCTTCTATGCATTGTCCTACAGGAATTCTTATGCAGAGAGAAGATAGTATCTTAGAGTATATATTTTTGCCACACAAAGAGAGCAAAAGATTAAAGTCCTATGTAGAAAAGGGTTTCTGAATTGATTCTGAAAGGAAAATGGAGATGTTGTCAATGAACAGGAATAGATGCAATAGAAATTTTGATACCTTTTATTAATGTTGAAATTGTCTCTTTATTGCCAGGAAATGGACATTGGCAAAGAACTTGCAATTTTTTTTGGATAAATTAACAAAAAATATACCAAAAGCAAGAGACATCAGTTTATAAAAAGACATAGTTGAATTCTTCGTCACATTGTATGAGGAACACCAGTTTCTTGAGTCCCCTACATTGTATACTGATGCAAATAAATTAGTAAATATAAGTTATATGTCAGTAAATTTAAGTAAAGTACCTCAAAATCCTTATTATTATTCTGTCCAAAAGTCAGAATTATGTTGGCGGTGGTGGTACATGCCTTTAATCACAGCACTTGGGAGGCAGAGGCAGGGGGATCTCTATGAGTTAGAGGCCAGCCTGGTCTACAAAAGCTAGTTCAAGGATAGGCTCCAAAGCTACAGAGAAACCCTGTCTTGAAAGAAAAAAACAAAAAAATAGAATTAATGCTATTCTTATAATGTTAATAGGTTTTCATGAACCTCTATAGGTTACTGACTCTCAGTATACAGAAAGAGTTGTTCTACATATTGAAACCACTGAACTTATTCCAGATAATTTAAAATTAACTTTATTTACTCAATTATAATAAGAAATAGAAATCATCCCTTGTATATAATGCACATCAAACCCCAAAAGTTCTACCAGGCTCTCTATCACAAAGTAATAATGAAATTGATCAGCTATTCATAGGAAATGTGCTAGAAATCTCAGAGTTAAATAAGAAACACCATATTATAGTAAACATTTGAAAAAAGTTTTTTCTATAACTTGGCAACAAGACAAAGAAATTATAAGGAAAATCTTTCATGTTCTTTATATAGTCAAACTCCATTTACTGCAGGAAGTAACACAAAAGTACTCAAAGAAATGAAATTTAGTAAATGGATGTGTTTCATTTTGCAGAGTGTGGAAATCTATAGTAAATGCACCATACTATAGATTCATATTCAGGGTTTCAATGAACATTGCTTTGAGTTCTAAAAAGGCAGATTCTGTAATTATACACGTATTAGAAGTTATGGCAATTATGGGAACTTACAAATTAAGACTGAAAATGCTCTTACATATGTTTGTACTAAAATGAAACAGTTTTTTGCATATTACAACATAAAGCATAGTACAGGTATAATACACAATCCTACAGGACAAGCAGTTATTGAAAGATCTAACTGCACTTTAAAGATATGCTTAATAAACAGAAAGGGATAATAAAGACACCCAGAGATAGACTACACAAAGCTTTATTGACTTAAAAAATTTTCAATGCCAATGAGAATGTAATGACAGCTTCAAGGAGACATTGGAGAGAAGAAAAAAAAACTGCTTAATTAAATCAACATGTATACATTAAGAATGTTTTACCCGCAGAATGGAAACTGGGATATGTATTACACTGGGGAAGTGATTTTGCTTTTGTTTCTTTTCATAGGAGAGGAAAGGCTATGGATATCATTAAAATTGATGAGGACAGGAGAGACCTCTTGATTAGGGTAGGTGATATTTTATCAAATAGCATGGGCATTCAATCTAAACTAACTTAAAAAACTTAGAAATACCTTTCAGGGCAGACATAACTTGCCAAAAGTAAAACTCTTCAAAGTTAGCATTGGGGGAAGGGTTTTGGTTATGTTTCTCTAGGAGAATAAAAGCATTAAACAAAGAAATATGAATATTATTGGACAAATGAATCATTTGAAGACAAAGGAAGAATAATCCAGAGAAAATGTCCCAAGAGAAAGAGTAAATTGGCCTAATGGTATAGTATATTTCCAATATTATAAAACTTCATGCTGTTCTCTAAAGACATAGAGGGCAAATGATCTTTTTTTTGTACCAATTCAATTAAAAATTAAAGCTGGTTTCAGAGTTGGAGTATAGCTCTCTCCTTCTCTAAACTCATGCAAGATTGTCATAAGAAAGTCAAAAATCTCTGTCCCATGTCAGAGGAGCCACCTGGTAAGGGACAGAAGTAAAATAAAAATTAAGGAACTATTTTATTAACACTAATCTCATAGTTCTTTGGTTTTATGTTGACAATTTAAAAAAATTTTAAGGCCACCACTTATTGGTGGTTTTTTAAACATAAAGCAAAGAAAACCAGCCTACAAACCACAATACCAGAGAACTTGGACAACAATGAGGACACTAAGACTTACATAGGTCTAATCTACATGGGAAGTAGAAAAAGACATAATCTCCTGAGTAAATTGAGAGCATGGGAATCTTGGGGAAGGGTTGAAGGAGGGAGGGAAGAGGGAGGGAAGGGAGCAGAGAAAAATGTAGAGCTCAATAAAAATCAATAAAAATAAATAAAATAAAAATTTTAAGGTATAAATATTATCTCAAAGTTAATAAGGTTATATATATATAAACTTTCTGTCAAACAGAGATATATTTTAGATAGACAGTTAATCTTCAAAAGTTTCAGAGGTCTACAGAATATGGAAGTTAAGATGTTATAAAAACATAGGGCTTTTCATGACAGTGAGACCTGTCTGTCCCTGGAAGCACCAATTACTTCAGAGAAGATGATGGGTATTGAATAACCTCCATATGGAGACGGCTTTATTTGTGGCAAAAGTTATCCATGGTGCAAGAAATTTCCCTTGTCTCAACTGCTTACAGTATGCTGTCCAAATTGGACAAAGCAGGACACAAAAGTTATTGACTGCCAAACTTTTTCAAGACAAGGTATGACAGTTCTTCAAAACTCCTGCTTCACAGAAATGGCTGTCAAATATTCTAGGCTTGCAGGCCAAAGATGTATGCCTCAACACCTGTAAAGAAAATAATGCTTGCTTATATTCTTAGAGGTTCAGTCCATTATGATCATGAAGGGGGTCATGGCATTGTGCAGGCAGATGTAGTGCTATTACTGAGAGTGCAACAGGGAGTTGACTGACTGTCACACTGAATGAATCTTGAGAAAAAGAGACCTTAAAGTCCACCACTACAGTGATAAACTTCTTCCATCAAGGTCACACCTCTTAATAGTACCACTCCCTTTGGAGGCCATTTTTTTTTAAACCACTACACCTTGTTACCAAATGCAAAAAAGAAACTCACAATAGAGGTATAAAGTATAAAAATTTGAGAGTAATAAAAACTTCAATTGTTTACAACACAACATTTTGAGGTTTAAAAAGATAGTTTTCGGTTGGTAATATAAGTTATGATAGAAAGTGAATTAGGTACAAAACTTTGGTGTCACTGAAATAGGAAAGAGTATGGAGTATTTTCTCTGAATCTGATAAATGTAAATGGACTGGATATAATGAATGTAATTCTTACCTGATAATTGTTCTTATTGTATATAGTTTTACTATGTTAGAGTTTAAACCCTCCCTTTTTATTTAGATAAATGGAAGGAATGTTGTGGGATATTTTGATTACATTCTGATACTCCCGAGACTGACAATAAAATTTACATTGAATCAGAGGGTGAAACTAGCTATTAGCTGATCAAAATTAGCAATAAAGGTTTTGAAGGACTGAGGACATATAGAGAGGGAAGTAGTAGGGAGGGGCTTATAAAGATTCTTGACTGTTTTTGGAATGAAGGAAAGAGAGAGAGGAGATCACTGGTTACTTCTCCATTGCTTCTTTGAACAAGCAGGTTTTAACCCTGATACCTGACTCCCAAGTTTTTATTAATAAATAAATAATTAGATAAACATTTCACATATACCTGCCCACTTCCTTTCAAATTTGTGGAGTTTTTCGCATTAACTTTTGTTTTACATGTATGAGTGTATACATGTACACCTCTCTCTCTCTCTCTTTCTCTCTCTCTCTCTCTCTCTCTCCAGTTATAAATACAGAAATACAATCTGCTCAGTCCATATAATGTTTTCAGGGATGATATTTCATAACCTGTTATAGTGTTCTTCCCTGGGAAAAGACTATTTCTCCTGCTGTCAACATTGCTTAGTTGCCTAAGGGTCAAGGCCCTAGAGCATTTCCCTCTTTTGTGTTTAGCATGTTTCTTGGTATCATCCTTGTTCAATTCACGCTTAGGAATAAATGCTGGTAATATTTCACGGGTGTAGCTTTGGATATTTCTAGGAGATGCAACCTCACAGTAAACTTCTTGTTCTGACTCTAACAATAGAATTGCCTTTCTTCTGCAATAATCTCTGAGCTTTAGGTGCAGGAGTTGTCCTGTAAATGGATGGAATAAAAGAGAACATCTAGTTAAGTTATATAGACCCAGAAAGAGAAACATCACATTTTCTCTCATCTGAGATTCCTAGCTCCACGTCCTTTTACATGTGTATGTAACCTGGAACCACTACAAAAGCCAGGAAAATAAAGATGAGTGTTTCAGTCTCTTGTTAGGTCATATGAGCTCTGCTTAGTCTATTAACTGGGCCTTGTTCTCCTGGTGTCCTCCATCCCCTCTGACTCTTACAATTGTTTCCTCCTCCTCTTCCAGTGTTTTGTGGGATCCCTACCAGTGGGAATGGATGTGTCTCTGACTAGTTCACCTGTTCTGTGACTCTTTCTCTCCTATTTGGTTGCCTTGTCCAGCCTCAATATGAGAGCTTTTACCTTATCTTTATCTATCTATCTGTCTGTCTGTCTGTCTGTCTGTCTGTCTGTCTCTCTGTCCGTCCGTCCGTCCGTCCGTCCGTCCGTCCACCCACCCACCCACCCACCCATCTATCTATCTATCTATCTATCTATCTATCTATCTATCTATCTATCTATCTATCTATCTATCTTAAAAGTTGTCTTTCCTCATTTTGCATACCAATCCCAGTTCCCACTCCCTCCTCTCTCCCATCCCCTCCACCTTTCCCCCACCCAACCCCATCCACTCCTGAGAGAAGGTAAGGATTCTTCCCATGGGGAGTCAACAAAGTCAAACATATTGCTTTGAGGCAGGATCAAGGCCCTCTCCACTATATCTAGGCTGAGCAAGGTATCCCTCCAAAGAGAATGTGTTCCAAAAAGTCAGTACAAGCAGTAGTGATAAATCCTGGTCTCACTACCAGTGGCCCCATACTCTGCCCCAGCTATAAAACTGTCACCCACATTCAGAGGGCCTTGTTTGGTCCTATGCTTTTTCTTTTGCTGTCAGGCTGGAGTTCGTGGGCTCCTATTAGCTCGGGTAAGCTGTTTCAGTGGGTATCCCCATCTTGGTCTTTAAAATGACTGTGTTTGATTTTGTTGAAGTTCTTGTTTCACAGAATTAGTGATCAGTCCTCATCCCTCAAGTATTTTTTATCTAGAGACTTTTTATCCTCCCGTATTTTATTAACATTAACATTAACGCTATACATTTGGGATTTTACCACAGGTCATTGAGATTCTGACTATTAAAAATTATTCTTTTACTCTCTAGCTGTCAGACAGCATAATTTCTGTCATTCAGGTTTCAAAGTGCAGAAATCTTTCTCCTCTTAAATTATCATCTGACTTTTTGTGGTTTAAACTTTCCTTATAAAACCCTCTCATTTATTTAGAAATATTCACTATTATCTCTTAGAATACGATTTTACTTGTCATTATAAATTTTTAGTATGAAAATTTGCGTATTCATGGCATCCTATGTTTGGCACTATTTGATTATCTCAATTGTGAAATTGTAAATATTGTAATTTACTTTGGTCTTGCTCCATACATTAACCAGCTCAGTAGTGACTACAAAGAGAGGCCAGACAGGTAGTGCCACTTAGGGGCAACTAGCTCAATTTGAACTGCCTTGAGAAGTATTTCCCTGGTTCTTCCACCACACAGACACTCACAGGTTGATAAAGCCTTGACAAAGAAGGTAGACTATATCTTAAGCTGGCAACAGAACTTTAAATTGTCCCCTATGTTTTTTTAGGCATGCAGAATGAGTGTGTGACAGAGTCATACTTGCTGTGCCAATGTTCCAGGCGAGCCATGTATAGCAGTGCTGTATTTTCGTCAGAAAGAGCCCAAGAGAGCTGTTGAACAAAACTGTAACGGGTAAGCTTAAGCTTCAGTGGGGACCCTACAATGTCAATGATGCTGAAAATGAAGTAGTTGCTAAGGAACCTGGAGGCTTTGAGTAGAGCTAGCCCATGAGAGAGTCCATGTGTGCTTTAGGTAGAAAGACTCTGAGGGTGGGCTGAATAAAAATATATGATTCCACATGATGTGAACATGTATCCCAGATAAGGTACAAGAAACTTGGACTTCAGTCTTGGTTTGATATGGTTTTTACTTGTTATGTTCCCATTCTTACCTTTCAAAATGTAATGTTTGCTCTATGCCATTATATACTGGATGTAAGTTGATTTTGATCATACAGGAACATACAACTGATAGTTTGCCTTGAATTTCAAAAGATTTTGGACATTTGTGTTACTAAGAGTGTTGAACCCAGGACCTCATGAATTTTAGACAATCACTCTATCATTGAGCTGCATGTCCATACTGGGCTATGTCTCCAGCTCTGGAATTTGGACTTTGGAAGAATATTGGAATTTTTAGGAGTTTGGGTAATCTTTAAGTTCAACTGAATTCATTTTTATATTATGAGGTGGGCAGTGAGACCAGGGATGGAATATTATAATTTGAATAAAAAGTGTCTCTCACAAACTCATGTGTTTGAACACTTAGTACTTAGTTGATGGTACTGCTTCAGGATACTGTAGAACATTTTAGATATGGGACAGGAAGATGCAGGCTACAAGGGGAAAAGGTTTTGGGGTTGTAGCCCAGGCCCACTTTTGTCTAGTGTCTCTGTTTCCTTAGCCACTAAGATGTGAACAAGTCATACCATAAGTTTCTTCTATTGTGGGCAGGGGGCTTTTATCATTGTGCCTTCCCTGTTGTGACCAACTTACATCTCCTGGAGCTGTGAGTTAAAATACATTCCATTTGCCTTAAGTTATTTTGTGACAGTATTCCTCAGGAGATGTGAACAAGAGCTACCAACTCCAGTCAGGAAACTGACAGCATATAAAGTGATGATATTACCAGAGCCTAACAAATGAGGTTCTGTCATTACTTACAGTAACTCAGATAACTCAAAGGCGGCTGCATCATTGAAATCCCAGCCCAATATGAGTGATAGCTCACAAAATCTGGATTCTTGAAGCTCTCTGCATGACTTTCAGGCAGCTCGACAGTTTCAAGATTCACCTGTCTGGAGATGTCCTTACTTCTTATATTTCTTTGGAGAGTGTGTGACCTTGTGAATCTGGTATGGAACAGGTACTTCTTGAGTCATTAGTTGTTCACTTCTCGAGTTCTGAGAAGCATATTTTAGAACTTCATGGCTCTAAATATAGTTCCTTCTGGGATAGAGTGTTATGGTATAGAAGGAATTACTGTACACCACTATGTCTATTTGGGCATAGTAATTGTAAAGCTGTGTGACAGATATGTGTCTGTGGTGTAGCAGAGGGAGTGGGGTTATGGCATAAGGAGAATTTTGAAGCACAAAGCAGAAATTGAGGTGAATGAATTTGTTAGGAGAATAAAAGAGAATAAATTTTTTTTTAATATAAAACACACTAGGTTTATTTATGGTTTGCTATTCACTAAATTAAAACTTGACATGGTTCCATGTTTCCCCAGTCTATTCCACTGCAGAGTTACAGGCAGAAACCTGATGGAGGATTATGTTTACATAGGATTGGCTTTTTTTCCACGTAAATACTGTGAAAAGAAAGTCATTTTAAGAAAGAGAATAATAGCAGTGGATCAAGAATGGGAAAAAAACAGTAAGAATGAAGTGGATACTGAGAGGTCGATGGTCACAGAGTTCCTGGAAGAGGGACTTGAAGGAAGCAAACTAGAAAAGTAGAAATCTGTAGTCAGGAGATCGAGATACCTATAATTTAGTTTATGGAAAAAGAAAAATCATTATTAATGACATAAATGTATCAGGCTTACTAGCAATAGAATTCCCGTTGCTTTCACTAAATGTAAAGTTCAAGGTCACAAATTAGAGTAAGCTTAAATGATAACAGAAGAGAAAGTCTAAATGATTTTGATATGTCAATGCCTTTTTGGCATAACATCAAACCATAAAAGTAAGTATTGTTAAGCTGGGTTTTTACTCAAACCAAAAATTTTGGAAAGTCACTGTCAGATGAATGAAAAGGCAAAATATACAGCAGGAGAAACTATTTGTAAACCATATTTTTTATAACATTTAACTCATACATAAGACTCTTGCATCACTATAGCTTAACAATTAGAAAATAAACAGCCCAATTAAAAGTTGGCCAACGTCATTAAGCAGATATGTCACCAACAAAGATCTACAGATGTCTAGTAAGCATATGAACAATATCCAATATCATATGCCACAAAAATGTAAATTAAAATGAAGAGGTATACTAAAAAAACTTTGGAATAGCAAAACTCCGCAACACTGACAACTCCAAATGCTGGAGAGGGTAAGGAGACACGGCTTCTCTTATTCATAGCAGGTAGGAATATAAACCAGGTTGGCTTTGGAAGAGAGTTGGCTGTTCCTAAAAACTATAACTTACTCTCACTCTATTATTCTTCTGGTCCTACTGGGTAGCTTATAGATAGCAGATATTTATTGCTGATAGTTTGCAAATCTGACAAACTCAAGACCAAAGTATCAGCAGCTTCTCTGTCTACTGATATATGGTCATCTTTTCACTGAGACAAAACTGCAAAGATGGGTTTGTAAGTTTTTCTTGTAAGCTCACTGACCCCTTTTAGGAGGCTCATTCCTTACAATTCAACCTTCTTCTGAAGGACATACCACCCAGTGCCCGTCCCTTACAACTTCACATATCATTGCAAGAAATTTGGAGAGATACAAATATTAAATCTGGAACAAACACTATAACCCTTATCTCAAAAGATTAAAAAGTGTGTCTACAAAAACACTTGCACATAGGTGTCTACAGCAATAATATACAACTGCTAAAATTTAGAAGAATGGAGATGGCTTTTAGTAGATGAAAGAATAAGTGAGCCACCCTTCATTTAGGGTAAGTTATTATCTAATTACAGAGAGAAGTGAACTGGAAGTCCAGGAAAAGACATGAAGACTCACATTTTAAGTTATTATACCAAGGAAGCCAACAGGAATGGGCAACATACTGTATTACTCAATTTCTAATGTTCAGGGAAAGATAAAAAAATGGGGACAGCAAACAAAAAATATGGCTTGTTTCTGGGGACGAGAATTATGAGAGGTATTGAACATTTTAGGTTGTTAACACTACTCTAGTGATAAGGTAATGTTAAAATCTGTTTTCATATTGTCCAAACTCTAAGGCTTGCATTAGGAGGAAAGAACCTTATTGTAGGCTATGTTGTTTGGGTGACAATGTAATAAGGGTTCATCAGTGATGACCAATATTCAGCATGGAATATGTATGTATGAGAGTGGAGATACATAGAATGTTTCTGTATCTTCAGCTCACTTTAGCTATGAAAGTGTATGACTCTAAGAAAATAACATCTTAAAAATAAATGCTGGTCCATAGGCAGTTTGCCAATCTTGTTCTAGGATAGGTTATCACTGTAGGCTGGAGCCCAAGTGAAACAATGGTCTACCCAAGCATCCATAGATCCACATATGTGGTTGTGGACATTACTCGAACACAGGATGATGATGTCATGGACATTGGCAGTGAATGTTGCTCAAGCTTGATGCTCAAGTGGCTAGGAATGAAGGGTACTATGTTCTTAAGAAATGATTGTGTAAAGGAGAAACAATCTTTTCCGACAACACACTCAGAAAGTTCCAAGTATCCTGAATGCACAGTCCTGAGTTGTTTGAAGATTGCATACAAAACCAAAGGTCATTATTAGATAAAGAAATCTGTGTGTGCAATCAAGGATTCTAATTTATTTTGTGTGTGTGTGTGTGTGTGTGTGTGTGTGTGTGTGTGTATAAGAAAGGTTCTCTTTCCAAAGACCTGATTGGTCTGGAACTCATTATGCAGTAGAGGCTGGCCTTGAATTTGTTGCAGTCCTCCATGTCTCTGTACCACAAGGGGATAGTAAAGAAGGTGTGAGCCACCATGTCTGGCTAATTATTTAATGCAAAATAGTTAGTAGTCATTTTCTCCACACTGAACTGGTCTTCCTCTGTCTACGGCACTGATCCCATGGCCACTGATAAATGCTAATGTGTTTGGGGTGTCAGATGTATTTGGGAACAGAGTCACTAAGGAACACTACTGTTAATGTTTAATAACCCACTGAAATAGTTATTTTTATATTTGCATTTCATTTTAATTTCAACCTATTAAGCTAAATGCAAAATTTGCAAAATGACATAATTATGTAAAGCCAAGGCTGAACTTCTCTCATGCCTGCATCAAGCAATAAGCTTTTGTTTCAATATTCCACCAGAAGCCAGTTGACTGTTTTCCAGCTTTGACTCCGTAGCCTGTGTTGTGGAGATCTGTGCCTCTTCCTAAGCTGGTGTTTCTACAGCTGGTTAAGTACGGACAGGGCAGAGAAAGGACAATATTTACTCAGAGGAGGTTTTACTTACGATGATCACTTACCACGCTAAGTTGTAATATGAAGATGCCTGAGATTATGCATGAATATTTTATCAATCTCATGACCATTTAAAATTCTTGATAATCTATGTTAGAATAGTATAATTTCTTGAAATTATAGTTTGGTAAATTGCTTGTTTAGAATTTAAATGAAAGCATATAGATATATATATACACACACACATACTTCTTTTTCCTTGCAATCTTCACTAGATGTCATTTACTTAGAATAAATTTACTTAAACTATTCTAACCTTTCAGAGACAGTCCAGGAGTTTTTTTTTTCCTGTTCTCTTAAAAATACTCTGCTGACATTCCGATTTGCCAAAAGGACACCATGATCATTTTACAGAAGTGCATCTGCTCAGAATCTCAAGAAAAAAAGGCTTTAGCTTTCTTTTCTTTAATCATTTTCATTTTAAAGATTTTGGAGTATGGTCATGATATGTCCCATAATGATCTTATATTCTATAGTCTCAATGCACCATACGCCAAATGCTGCTGCACAGCTCCATACTAACTTCACATGCCTTCCATTTCAGAGGAAAAAGTCAATGTCTTTACAATGTTCAACAAGGCCTCAGTCCATCTCATCTCCTATTTGCTCCTACCTCCATCTCCCTCTTATCATATAGTCACACTGGCCCTTTTCTTCCTCCAAAATAGGACGTAATAGCCATAAACACCATAATAGCCATTGCTTTCTCTTCATGTTTATTCTGGCCAGTCTAGTTAGTGCCTCTCTCACTGATCTGGTCTGAAGTTCTCACCAAAACTTGTGTCCTGAAATCACAGTTTTCAAAGTGATGGTCTAACAGGCATAGAGACTTCAGGAGATAACCAGGTTACAAGAGCAGAGTGGGATAACCTGTCCACTAGAGAAGATCCAGAGGAAGACTTCATGCCTTTTAGGCATGAACAGGTATCTTATCAGTGGGAAACTGAGCATGTTATACTCTTAGAGCTTCATGTTCATAGCTTACACTTAAGGGTTCTGAAATGTTCTGTCACAAACAAACTTCAAATTTGCTGAAGGCACTACTTTCTGTAGCATCTTTTTTCTCTTCTCTTCTCTTCTCTTCTCCTCTCCTCTCCCCTCCCCTCTTCTCCCCTCCCCTCCCCTCCTCTCCCCTCCCCTTCCCTTCCCTTCTCCCCTTCCCTTCCTTTCTCCCCTTCCCTCCCCTCCCCTCCTCTTTTCTTCTCTTCTCTTTTCTTCCCTTAAACAAGTCTTGATTTCACCAGCAAACGTGAATTAACAGACTTTTGGAAATATTGGGCTGTAGCAACCTTTCTACTGTGATTTGAACACCCTATCCCATAGGCAGCTCCCAGCTTAGTATGTATACTGCCATTTACAGAAGCTAAACAGGGATCCTTGACATCACAGCTGCTATTTCAGGAAGGGGTTTCTGCTTATGTTGCTTGTTTAAAGAAAGGTAAGTGGATTAGCTTCATTTTGTTCATATATATGAACACACTTTGATGCAATCTACATGATTCATACATTGCTATCTTTTTTAATCAGGTGCTGTTCATGCTCACAATGTCCTTGTGTAACATGAGGGCTTGTTTGTTGGGGTTTCTGTCCTCCCACCAAGTCCCACAGCTGTTTGGCCCCAAAGAAAATCACATGGAGAGTCTATATTAATGATAAACTGATTGGCCCATTAGCTCAGGCTTTGTATTAACTCTTTTAACTTATATAGCCCATTATTCTTATCTATGTTAGCCACATGGCTTGGTACTTTTTTCAGCAGGGCAGGTCACATCCTGCTTCTTTGGTGGTCTGGGCAGGACTAGGGAGGAATGGGCTTCCTCCTTCCCAGCATTCTCCTGTTCTCATTGCCCCACCTTTACTTCCTGTCTGGTTGTCCCACCTATACTTCCTGCCTGGCCAATCAGCATTTATTTAAAACATGATTGACAGAATACAGACAATTCTCCTGCACCATCTTTGGAAAGTCACCTTGTACCCACAAAGAAATATTAGAGTGAGACTTAGAAAAGTAGAAGGAATTTAAGAATTTCAGCACGAAGACATTTATATAAGATACAATTTGGCCAATAACTGCTTTGCCCTGCTCAGAAGAACATAATTGCAAAATTTTCAATTCATTTGGCCACAGAGCTGGCTGGTAGAATTTTTTTTTTTTTTACCCAATGGAAAACATTTTAAACTGACTTCACCTTTTATAAACTCATCCAATTTGCCCCACAATTAGCTCCCATGTTTTTGTTTATTCTTTCACACCCAAAGGGATTTTACCATTAAAGAGACCTTTACAAAACAATTTAGAATATATACTATTTTGCTCACAAACTTTATATACTCTCAATTTCAGACAAAAAAAGCCAATGGCTTTTCAATGTTTAAAAAGGCCCCAGTCTATCTCATCTCCTGTTTACTCTTCCCTTCATCTCCTCCTTCTTTATATAGTCACACTGGCCTTTCTTCTTCCTCCAAAATAGGACATATCTCACATCCTCACCCATTTTAAAGTCATCACTCAAATGTCATATTTTCAATAAGCCCCATCTTGACCAACTATCTAAAGTTGCAGCTCCAAGAACATCTAGTAGCTCTTATCTAACTTTATTTTTGCTGGTAGCATGCCCTTTTCTGAAACACTGAAGATTTATAGCATCTTTTGCTCATTATCTGTTTCCCTTGTTAAAATTTAATTCGGTGAGGTCAAAGATTTTGTAGGCTTGTAAGAGTTTGAGGTCTTTTTTTCCCATTATCTTGCCTCACTCATCTGCCTCACCCCTTATTATGAATGTATATAGCATGTGGCCAATACATATTTGTGATTCAGTGAGTGGTTGGATGAAACAGAAGAAAATATTTCCCATTTGTTTAATGAAATCATTCACCACTGCAGCCTATGTTCTTGGTAACATTCACAGGAAAATTAAAAGAGTTAAGTGGTAGAAAAAAATCTTGCTTTAACAGAGTCAATGGATTTTTTTTTTGGCTTTCCTTTATCAGATCCTAGAGATAGAGCATTATTTGTCATCTAAGTCTCTGTATGGTTGTATTATTTTCATTGCTGGTTTTGAATGTCACTCTTTAATCTCAGAACGACATTTAATATATAGACAAATTCTTTAGATTTCCAAAAGCAATATTCTTCCTCTTGGGTAGGTGATGTATTCCTAGACCTTGCATTAGCTTGAATTAATCATAATGAAAGCCAAGATTCCAAAGGGAGCAGCAGACATGGATATCACATCAGTAGAGGAAAACAATGTTAACATCAGGTATGTTTTCTTCACTTGTATTTGGTAGAATTGTTTCAAAGCAGTAAAGAAACATAGTCTTACTGCCTGTGATAGCAGGTTACCCCTGGGTATATAGGAAGGAGAGGTGGGCTCTGGGTTTGACTCCTCTTCTTGAGAGGGATTAGAGTACTCTGAGCAACAACTGTGGGGTGACAAGGGTAGATGCTAGCAAATCTGGTAATGAATCACTGTGTGCCAGATCTACACAGCTGTGTCCACTCACGCTAATCCTCTGTAGGGACAAGCCAGTTGCTTCCACTGAGCCTCCTGGAAGGGAACTTATAGCCAGAAACAGGCAGAAAACTAATAATCTTGTTCAGCAGTCCTCAGCTCATTTCTTCATTTTCTTTCTCTAAATTCTTCCTCTCCTTCGTGGGCCAGGTACTGGCAGGTTTGGACCTTTCTTACATACAATAGGAAGCCCAAGGGAAAAAAATTCTCTTTCAATAATATGTGTGTGTGTGTGTGTGTGTGTGTGTGAAGGGAAGCAGAAAACTGGGACTCAGTTTTCTCCTTCCACTGTGGGTGCCAGGAACCAAACTCAAGCCATCAGACTTGTGTGGTAAGCACTTTATCCACTGAACTATCTTGCCAGTCCCAGTATTATAGTTATTTAATAATGTTCTAAATGTTTGTCTCTGAAATTTAAGTGAAAATAAACTATAAAGCAATCAAGCAAACATAACTACCTGTCTATCTCTCTGTCTAGATATTGATTAATTTCTTTATATAATACGTGTATAACATTTTAGTAATTTCTTCTGCTTAATTTATGTGTATGTGAATAGTGGTCTAATAAAAGCAGTGCAGTACTGGGTTTTAATAGCAAAAACTTTATATCTGTATTAAGTATTGTGTTTTCTAGTGTCAAGTATGGGTTGATCAGAAACTGAAACGTACTCATGTCTAGTTAAGTCTTATTGCTAAATATTCACTGGTCTTTGCTAAATTTACTACTGTTCAATTAACCTTGTATCAAGAATATATTTTATTTTGCTATTTTGTGATTCTCTCAAATCTTGTAGATTGATTGTTGTCCTTTACTGAAATTAGTTATTGATGCTTTTATTGTAAAATATTATTAGGGTTATAATAAACAATTTTGAAGAAACACAGAACAAAATTCTTCAGATATACTTTCATGTGAACTTGTTACTTTTTATTTGCAATAGAATATGAGATGGGATACATCTAAATCGACTCTAATATCTGAAGCAAATTAACCTTCAAAGAGGGGTAGTCTCAGACTGCAATCCAGTTCCTGAACCGCAAGGTCATCTGCTCTACCAACTTTCCAAGTAGTGGTGTGGGTCACAGGTGATCATTTGTCTTTTGGTTTGTATCAGGAACAACTCTGTCATGTTTTATACTGTGTCACTGAATCAGACTGGGAGCGTCCTGTTAGAAAGTTTCAGCTGGAAGGAATATAAGAATTATCACTCCCTAGATAAGTACAGTTAGGAATGAGTGGATCATGAATAGTAAAAACCCAGAGACAAATATCAGGGTTCAACCTAAGGATTAGAGCAAATCAAAGCAAAGCAGCCAGTCACTGGCTCTTACTCTACCTCAGACAGAAATTTTGATTCTACCTCCAAGAATCTTCAGAATGAGACTGACTGAGAGCTGTCTCCTCCTGTTTTATATTCCTCTCTAGTGCTGGGATTAAAGGCGTGTCACTGCCCGGCCTCTGTGGCTAACTAGTGTGGTTACTGGGATTAAAGGTGTGTGCCACCACTGCCTGGTGTGGCTGTTCCACACTCTGATCTTCAGGCACACTTTACTTATTAAATTATGAATGAAATATCACTGCAGATGAGAAAGCCACATACAGCAGCGGTGTCATCACAAAGCTAACAGCAGAATGAGAGCAACGCACCTGCACAGGTAGCAGAGAGAGAGAGAGAAAGACCTCAGCCTGGTCCCTGGATTAGCAGTACTGGAACCACATGTTAGAAGTATGAGCTCTCAGATCTTACTCTGGACAAACCAATTCAGAACTCAGAATACAGAGCTAGTTAGCGCTTAAAGTGATTCTGATCAGTGCCCCAAATAATATGAAGTGGCAATAAATAAAATAAGTGAATCAAGAACATTATTTCCAGCCCACGGTGCATGTCGCCTTTGAACTTCGAACATGTTTACTGAGGACAAGTTGCAGCTCTCTTGTCTGTTGTCTTCCACTTGAGATTCAGAAACTCCTGTGGAAAACATTCTTATACCTTATTTTTTATACAATATCTGTCTATTATGTGTATTTCCTGTCCTGGAACTCACTATGTAGACCAGGATGGTGTTGAATTTGCAGAGGTCTGACTGCCTCTGACTTCCCAGAACTGAGATTAAAGGCACTTGCCACCACACTGACTCAACATTACTAGTCTTAATAGTAAAAGTAAACAAGACCCTGCTTGAAGCTGGCTTCTGCAATATTTCTTGACAAGTGATGTATATGATTTTCTTGGTTCTGATCAAAGCTGATTACATGGTCACCTTAGGTGTGAGTGTCTGGGTGTGCATTTAACTTTCAGTGTGTGCTTTGTTTTTACTTTTTCAGATGTGAGTGGAAATTGACATCAGTTTTCCCACCATGCCCATGTAGTAGAAAGCTGCTTATTTTTTTTCCCAGCTGCCCAGGCTCCCAAAGTAATCACACAGAAACTATATTATTTAAATCTCTTAGCCAATCACTTAAGTGTATTGCAAGCTAGCTCTTACATCTAGTATTAACCCATTTTCAGTATTTTATATTTTACCACGAGGCTCATGGCCTATTGGCAAGGTTCCAATATGTCTTTCTCTGGCAGCAGCTCAATGACTTCTCTTTGACTCTGCCTCCTTTCTCCCAGCATTCAGCTTAGTTTTTCCCGCCTAGCTCTACCCTGCCTTATCAACAGGCCAAGACACTTTCTTTATTCACCAATGGTGTTTACAGCATACAGAGAGGAATCCCACATTACCTGCAGGATACAAAAGGAAGTGACTGGCAAACTGCCAATATAGGCAGAAATGTCTTTGAAATTTCCTGCTTCATGGAAAAGCCTGCTGGATACTATGGGCCCATAGGCTGAAGATAGATGCCCCAATGGTACAAAAGAACTTTGGGTGACTGTCCAGGAAGCAAGATGTCTCTGTCAAATCTAGAAGTTTTGAAAGTTGCTTACAAAGCACTTCCTGTTTGTTAAGGTAATATTATATCCTTCTGGAGTCTTGAATGGAGTTGAAGAATAGATAGTTATAGTTTTCCTTAGTTATTATAAAAATAAAATAGATATAAATATTGTAACTATAATTCTTGCTTGATAACTGTTTTGTTATATGTAATTTTACTATGTTAAAGTTAAAACCTTCCTTTTTATTTTAACAGAAGAGGGGAGGTAATATGGGATTTCCCTCTGTATGCTGTAAATAGCATTGGTGAGTAAAGAAATTGCCTCGGCCTGTTGATAGGGCAGGGCAGAGCTAGGTGGGGAAAGCTAAATTGAATGCTGGAAAAAGGAAGGTGGAGTTTAGAGAAACCATGTAGCCCTGCCAGAGACAGATGCTGGAATTTTACCTGGTAAGCCACAGCCTCGTGGCAATACACAGATTAATAGAGATGGGTTAATTTAAGATATGATTTAGCAAAAAAATGTGCTTAAAATATTGTCCAAACAATATGCAAATAATATGGTTTTTGCGTGATTATTTCGGGAGTTTGAGCAGCTGAGAAATGAACAAGCAGCTTCCAACAACATGCCCAGACTAGAGAAAACTAGAATCATTGGCAGATAGGAGAGCCTAAAGTCTTGAGCTGTGTTAGTGTTCAGCAGGGGAGGAATCATGTCAGGATTTAGTAACCATTGTTAAGAGAAGCATAGACAAAGAGACTTCTTCCTCACTCCTTGGTCTGCATGGACCCATCCATTGTGACCTAGAACAGGGAAGGAAAGGTCCTGGGCCTCAGGGTGGTGACAGAAAAACTTCAGTTCTCGATTATTCTCCTTACTGGCTTTTGGTTTCTCTGCTGTCTTGTCATTGGGTTTGTTCATCTGTGTCTGTAAGAAATGATCACACTTGAAAACTTCCTATATTATCATTATGTCACATAAGATTTTCCCCACTTAAAGAGATATTATGTCTTATCATGTTAAATATAGTTCTTTCTTAAGTTTGTTGTATATCCATTTCCTTTTAAGACTTATTTTTATTTATGTGTGTGTATGGTATTTATGTATGTGCACAGGTACATTACATGTGTGTGGGTACCCATGGAAACCATTAGAATGTGCCTGCTCCAAGTTACAGGCAGCTGTGACTTGCATGATATGGGCACTGGGAACCAAACTCCTGCCCCTTTGAAAGAGGAGCAAGTGCTCTTAAATGCTGACCAGTCTCTGCAGCCCTAAGTGTCTCTTTCTTAATAACCACAACTGTATTTTTTGGTGCTATATGTACCGTTGTGAGACAATATATTAGATAAAAATGATTGGGACATAGGATGCAGCTTAAAATGGAGAGATAGTTCATGCAATCAACAGCAAAGTAAGAAATGATGACTCAGAAACATCATTTGTTGGAATCAAGAGGTTTAGTTTCCAGTGTGTCTTAGGTAGGCTATATTAGTTGTGGCAAAACCCTCTGTGCACCAATATGAAGAAATTTGGTTGAGTTTCCTTGTACGATTCCCAGTTATATGACAGAATGTTTTCATATTGATTTGCTTTATTATTGGGTGAGCATTTATAGTGCAGGGAGAAACCGCACTTACACCAAAAATGACTGCTTTTCACCAGCAGTCTATATATGCACTGTAAATTCTATTTTTTTCCTTTACAATCTCAATCCCAAGACAGCATTTGAAACATCACTAGCAAGTATTTGTTGATTTAAAAGCAAGATCAAGTAAATCATAGCAATTCTAGAAAATGCATATTTTTCTCCCCATATTAAATGACAGGAGAAAAAGAACCAAATGAATTAGGAAACTTCAGAAAGATTACACAGTTAGCATTCAGTAAAATCAGGATTTGCACAGATCATGGGCAAGTTTTTTTTTTGATTTTATTTTCGAGCCATGGCTTATGCATTTTTAAAATAAGGATTATGGTACAAATATTAGAATGATTTTGCAACAATGAAGAGAGATATGTGCACAGTTCTCTGTGAAGCATCTGGTCTCTGTAAAATCCCATATAAATGTCAGTTTCTCCAGCTTCCTTCTGCTTACTAGCTCACTTGCTCCAATGCTTTGCTTATAATTAATTCATGATATATAGTTGCTGCATGGCTGATATTAGAATTTTTACTTAACGAAAGCTAATTGTGTAGGAATTTGTTTATTGCATTTTGGTGACATTCCTATTTGCTTCTATTTCTTTTGGTCATCTCAGTGAAGGAATTGTCTGTATCACGTCCTGGTTTAAATCTTGACTTTGGAAGTTACTACTTACATAATCCTGGTCAAATTACTGTGCCTCCATTTCTTTACCTGTGAGATGACCCCAGTGATACAATGATGACAGAAGTAACTGCTTCATGTATTATTATTACCTCTTTGGGTGGGAGGACTAAAGAAGCCAATACTTATCAAGATTTACGATTTGGCACAGATGAAAAAAAAAAGAACCATGAACTTGTTGGATTTTATTACCCTCCTGTCTTATTTCAGATACTCACAATATTAGATAAATGCACACCTCCTAAAACATTTACACAGACAAACAGACACACACAGACTGTAAATAAGTGATAGCTCTCTCCAGAGGGGCCCTCGAGTACACTATCAATATGTGTTGGTTTCCAAACGGCATTTATAAATGGGCACCAAAAATTCTCTTAACCAAGCGAGAGGAAGTCAAATGCCAAAAACCAATTAAATAATATGAAGGGTAAAACACCATCTGACACAATCAGGAGACGAAGAATGAAGGGCAGGATAGCATCTCTGGCTGCACACTCTGCTGCCCTTTCCCCCACGGATCGGGCAAGTTAAGGTGGAGTGTCATCCTTACCTTTGAATTTTGCTGGATTTGTCAGTTTGTGTCACAACCTTAACATTATTTAAATGTACTTTTTTGTATTTAATATTCATTTTCAGGTGTTCAAGCCATAATTTCTGTTAGTAAAAGTGACATTTCTTAAAGTTCATTATTTTTTTCCACATAGAAATCTCAGACATTAAAAAAAAAAAACCAGACTTTAAATAATAGAACAGCAGTGTTTCAGGCTAACAGTCACCCTATGATTTGTCATTTTAGGACTTGAGTACTTGGGAGAAATAAGTTTGATAACACTTGAGTCATTTAGCCTTGTGATTAGAGACCCGGCAGTGAGAACTGCTCTTCTCATTCAGGGGAGGCTCAGAGGCTGTGCCGCCGACTCTTTCTGCTTGACATTTTCAAGCCAAGATGCACTATATAAAAAGTCCATTAAATTTGCCAAGGATTTCGAGTTATCATGGCAATGTATCTTGAGGATGATCAAGAATGTGGCGACAATTAGACGACATCCATCTGTGAGGTTTAGGTAAAGAACTCAGCTCAAATCCTCAAAGTTATTCACTCACAGGCAGCAAGATGGGTAATCGCCAGTGCTCAACAAGAATTTAGACTTGCCAGAATGTGTCATGGGAAGAATGACAAGGAAATATCAGCACACAATAGATGCTGGGAGATGGCCTTTCTCATCAGATTTTATTGCTTATTTATAAAGATCATTTTTTGTCTCTTTCTTTTAGCATTTTATAAATGTTTTGAAAACTTATCATAGGAGTACAAAGAATTTTATATGTGCCCTTTTTTTGAGGGGTACATTGACCACACCATCATTTTAGAATGACACTGTATCTTTCTGTTATTAGAGTCTGACAGATGCCATTTATCATTAATGATTACAGTAGTAAGGGCACAGAAAAGGGAACAATTAAAAACTCACTTTGCATTCATGCTCATGCTGTACAGCTGTGCAACAGACAATAGGACTAATGTTATATCCCTAGTGTTGATGTCACAGTTTTTGGTGACTGTTTCCTTCCCACTAACACGGAACCATTTCTTGGTTTGAGAGAATTTTGGATTGTGTTAATTTAGGAATCTGAGAGAAGAAATCCTTCAAATTTTATAATGATCTATGTTTAAAACTTTTACAGTTGTGCTAACTTTAATGAAATGACACCATCTTAAATTCCATACAAAACATTATATAGAACAACCATTAAAATTAAAAAATAAGGGCTGAAGAGGTGGCTCAGCAGTTCAGAGCACTGGCTGCTTTTCCAGAGGACCTGAGTCTGATTCCCAGCAACAACATGGTGTTTCACAACCATATGTAACTTCAGTTCCAGGGTACCTGATGCTTATTCTAGTCTTTGTGGGTAGAGCAAACTGTGGTCACATATTTTCTGTATTTTGACCACATATGGATTTGTGTAATAGTCTTCATCTATTTAAAAAATGCTTCTTTGATTAAGGATGGAAGCTATCTTTATCTGTGTATAATGATATGTATTTAGAACAGTTAGGAATTCTTTTCTGGCTTACAAAATTGGCAGTAGTATGTTCTCCTCTAGGTTCCATTGTCTTACCAGTCATGGGTATTTGGATAGATTTACAGTAGTGTCAGGCATGATGTCTCTCCCGTTAATCGGGCCTTAAGTCCAATTAGACAGTGGTTGAATACTCACCATCCACAGCCAGCCATGGTTGTGGTTCATAAGCTTTACATATGGGCAGTAGTTTTGATTTCTTTTCCTCCTTGGAAACTTACAGAGCACATTCAGATACTGGGAAAGTTAGCCTTCAGGGAAGAGGCTTCCTTTCAAGACAATGTTGTTTGCTGGCATTTTAAAACAGTTGTTTTTATTGCTGTTTTCTAGATAATCTTCCACACACAATGACACCTTGCTGACTTGAATTTTCAATCTTTGTAAAGAAATAAGTTGCTGTTCAAGATGTATATAAAAATGGAGAAAAATGTTTCTGATCCATAATTTATTAGGCCTTCAGTTTCTTTTTAATGCTTATTCTTGATGAAATTTGACTAGTATCCTGTTTTTGCTTAGAATAAAGAAGTTTCTTTCTAGAAGAAAATAGAACATAGAACGTAGAACATTATTCCCTCTCCTTAAACTTGTCATGGCGTTTCCATGAAACCTTTTATCTTTTATTTAAAATATTATTAGTAAATAATCATGAATGTCTATTGTTTACATCAGGAGCAGCTCTTTGCTCATATTTCTTTTATTTATTTAAATTTTATCCATTTTCCTTACCCAGATTAATTTTTTTTCTCTTGAGGGTTTTGATTTTTAAACCTGTGGTGATTCCTTTTCCCCAGGATGCTAAATGCATTTGTATATTCCATCACTCACTTTGGGGCATACTGACTGTCTTAGTTACTTTTCTATTGCTGTGACAAAATATCATGACCAACTTAGATGAGCAATAACTTAACTGGGGACTTTCTGACAGTCAGTTCAGAGGGATAGTCTGTGACCACCATGGCCGAGAGCATGTTGCTTCAGTAGTAGCTGAGAACTTACATGCTGAGACAACAATCATGAGTTAGAATCAGAGACTAACTGAGAATGACATGGACTTTTTAAGCCCCAAAGCTCACCCCTTAGTGACACACCTCCTTCAACAAGGCCACACCTACTTCTCCTTCCTAAACAGTTCCATCAACTGGGGACCACACACTGAAACATATGGCCTTATGGGGGACATTCTCATTTAACCCGACCATGCTTATATATTTAAATATTAGTTATTTATTAAGCTCATGAAAAGAGTGCCCACATATTATGTTGCCCATTTCTTTCAATAATATTCTTTTTATTTTGTGGGAAAAGTTTAGTTTCATTCTGCCATCTTACAAAACTGCATCTGAGTATGTTGGGACATGCCCATGGACTCAACTACTCTAAAGACTGAAATTAGGCTGGACAATATAGTGAGAAACCCACTGCAAAATAAATAAATAAGTGACAGTCACAAAGAAGAAGCTTGGAGAAAGGAAGTAAATGAAGGAGAATGAAATTAGGAAAGAAAGAAATAAGAGAAAAGAAAGAATGAATAGAGAGGAGCAAAGGGAAAAGCAAGTTGCAAGCATCATTTTAAGTATGCACAGTCTCTAGATGTTGGACAACCTATATCTTCATGTTTGATAAAAACAATATTTATTTTAAACATAGTTAGCAGTTTGTGCTGTTTCTACAGGGACCTGGTTGAGTTAATATTTTCAGTAAATAGATACAAGATGCAATGTATTTTGAATTATATTTGTTACATGCTATGGGACAAATTTAACTTTTGAAGTAGAAAATGGATAGCAAGCATTTTTAGAACCACCCAGAGCTGTTTAACAGTGTATGTTATTCATAGAGCTTAGGCTATCTTCTTGTATGCAAGCTTGATTATAGGCCATTCATAATCTGATCTTTTAGGAATGTACAAAGTGAACCTATGAACTCTGAAGCTTAGATGACTGCACTGATAGAAGCTTAGATATTATCTTTCTCAGTGACACCTATTATGACTGACCCATAGATGCATCCAGGCAATAATCCCGTTGCCCACATGAGGCATGATTAAGGTGGTTTTAGCACATTCTGAGTCAAGAGCATGACATTTCTTTAATCTGCAGATTCTCAGGACACTTCAAAGTGGCCTGTGCATGCCACATAGGAGTCTAGTTTCCAGTGCCCTTCCAGAGGTTTGTTTTTTGTTCTGTTTAACTTTAATCTGATCAGGTTTTCCATATTTGGTTAGATTATTTTCAGTGTGATTAATTTATGCACTGTACTGAGATGTTTATGGGTAAAACACCTGGGTTTCACAGGAGAAAAAAAATAAATCAAGTTTTATTAATAATCCTTCCACAGATTGTTAAATGGGCCGAGCAATATCCAGCTTCAGGAAATAGATGTGTTAAACAATCCCATTATAACTGTGCTAAAAATTTTGTTTTATTTTTGATTTTTTTTGTGTGTGTGTGTTTGTGTGTGTATGTGTGTGTGTGAGTGTGTGCATGCACGCAGGAACCTGCAGAAGCAGTAAGAGGTCTGTTGCTGGAGTTACAGGCGGTTTGATCCACCAGAAGTGGGTGCTGGGCACCGAACTCAGGATCTCTGCATGAGCAGTACTCGTTTTTAACCACTGTGTGAGATATCTCCAGCCCTGAGCACTCCTTCCATAATTCTATTGACCAGCTGTATGTTAACCTTTGAAAAGGCGAACTTATTTCATTTTCCATGTATTGATTTGATTATTTATTTTTTTGGTCTTTAAAATTTAGTTCTGTTTAGTTTACAGAAGCCATTCGTCTGTCAAATGTACAGTAAAGGTTTTTCTCCTATCCCCTTTCTTTACTCTGCTGATTGTTTTACATGATGCGCAGAAGCGTTTTAATTCTATGCAATCTCATTTTGTCAACTATTGATATATCTTGAGCTGTTGGAAAGCCCTCTCAGAAACCCTTACCCATGCGCATGCCTAGAAGTGCTTCCTTTAGCCATTTAGGAGTTTCATGTCTTTCATTAAGGCCATGGAATTGATTTTTATACAAGGAAAGATATAGAAATCTAATTTCATTCTTCTACATGGCATATCTGGCCTTCTCAGAACCATTTGTTGACAAGCCTGTCTTTTCCCAGTGCATATCTTTGGTGCCTTTGTTGGAAGCTGGATGACTGTAGCAATGCGCTTTATTTCAGGACACTTTATTGTCTTGCATTGGCCTGTATGTTTTTGTGTCATTGCCAACTTGTTTTGTACTATGCTTCTGCAGTTGGGTTTGAAAGCAGGCATTTTGACCCTGCATACTTGCTACTTAGGGTTTCTTGGCTATCTCATCCTCTTCCACATTAATTTAGGACTGTTTTTCTATTTCTGTGAATGATATGGTTTCTGTTTTATTGGGGGTTGCAACAAATATGTCAATTGCTTTTATTATATAGCTACTCTCACAGCATTAATTTTTCCAGTTCATGTAAAATTTTTATAGTTTTAAAGGTTCTGTAAATTTGATGTATATTTTCTCCTCTTCATAATATTTCTATTGTGTATATACTATACCTTTGGAAATTCCATAAGAAGAAATGCTATCTTAGAGAATTTATTCATTTGGATAAAGACTTTATATCTGGTTTTAGAAGAACTGTAGTTCAAACCAAAACTGTTGGACTATGTCTTATACAATTTTCATGCTGTTATTTAGTTTCTACCCATATCCTTTCATGTATATAAACAATTCTGAGTAAATTTTATGTAAATAAACTTTAGAATAACTACCTGAATCATCACCAAATGTAGGATACAGAATCTATTTCTAAATTTGAAAACAAATTATATTTTTCTTCCAGAGTATAGTCTACAGACCAACAACAATGGTATCACATGAATTTCTGTTAGAAACGTAGGATTGCAGGCACCTACTTGCCATGCTGAATGAATCCCAATGTGTATTTGCAATAGCAGCAGAATATCAGATATTTGAGTTCAGAGGCACTGGTTTAGATTACAAAGCAGTTTTTATCAATGTAGGTAAAAGAACTTATTTGACCCCCACAGTGCTAATGGTTCAGACATTCATAAATTCATTGGCTATTTATAAATATCCAAGATCAGAAGAATCAGTTTCTCCTTAGCTCCACTTCACTTAAGGAAAATGGTTATTAGATATAAACTGTGGTCATACTGTCTGGCTCCTAATATTTAGTAATCACTGCATTTACGTAAAAGTTATCCATTTTATTTTGAACTTCATGCCATCGTCTTGTCGGAAGCAGTTCGACAACTGTGAATTAGACCCAAGGCTTGCTCCTTTCCTAAGTGTGTCCTGCTCCTTGACTACAATAGTCATCACTGTTTTGAATCTGTGTAGTTTTTCAAATTTCAAATGACAAGTTGGTTCTGCCTTTAACAGAGTTTTGGTGTCAGCCATATAAAAGTGCCAGAGCATGCAAAAAGCCACACATTCTTTTCAAAAAAACAGTTCAAAGCATTGCATGGACTCCTGGCATTATATGGCTAAACATCCAGGCACATGCCTGTATAGTACTGTATGTCCTGCCAAATGAAGAGAAAACAAAAGAAATAAAATCATATAAATGCACTGCTAAGCATTAAGCTTTGTTAAGATACAACATAGCTGCTTTGGGGAAAAATGTATTCAAAGAATATTTTAAATTCTTTTCCATAAGAATATGTATCTAATTTGCTTTTTATGAAAGCATGTTTTTAGTGGTGAGGAGCTTTTCATTGGCTAAGGATATTTTGGCATATTTATGGTGTAAAGGTGATTAGAATAATGTTTGCATTTATTTCACACTGAAATTTCAAATACGTAGAAGATATACAGTTTGTAACATAAAATCATTGCCAGTTAGGATACACTCCCTTTAATAAAACATAATTCAGAATATGAAAATTCAAAGTGACTAACCTACAATCATGGGGAATTATTCATGTTATGAAAGGATACTTTCTTGACTAATCATTTATCACAGGATATCTTTAAATAAACATTTTCTTTTTTGGACATTTAAAAATACTAGATTTTAAATTTGTGGTGTCCAAGGATTTTCTAAGGAGCATATCTATTATATAAGGCATGAGTCTTTCCCCTTTTTCAGTTTTTTTGAGACAGGATCTTAGTATGTATTATACACTGGCCTTGAACTCACAGATATTCTTTTGCCTCAGCCTACTGAATACTGGGATTAAAGATTTGAGCCACTGTGCTTGGCTTGGCACATTTCTTAATAGGTGATTTGAGAAGTTATTAGTGAGCTTGGTTTATGATGAAATGATGCATCAATACCAGCTAGGAAGACTAATAGCCTTTCAAATAGGATCTCGACTTATGAAAGAATTCATGAAGGCTCCTTTCTGCCCACTCATGTGATCAATTTCTGAAATGGTATTCTATTATGGCAATTATTATTTATTCGAGAATAGGTGCCAAAAATTTTTGCAGCCATTTGAAAGCTATCTCCTTAGCTGTAAAAATTAATGATCTTTTCTCTCTGCTCTCCAAATGCTTCAGCAAAATTACCAAGTGAATCTCTTTCCACTAACCAGGCTAGCTCAACTTTCTCTACATGCTTTCTTTTTTATTTTTAATATTTAATTAATTTATTATTTTGTGTGTGTGTGTTTCCCAGTGAGTGTGGGTGGATCAGAGGCAAACTTTCAGGAGTTGGTGAATATGCAGGCAGGAACTCATAATGCTTTTACATGGAGTATAGACTCAAGTTGTATGAGCCTAGGATGCATCTGTCCATCACTTCATGCAGGTGTTCTGTGCTGTAGCTGTTTTAAAGTTGTGCCATTTCTGGACCACATGTAAATTCTTAAATCTGAGATTTTCTTGTCTTAAATTTTTCCTTTTGTTAACTTTTGTGTCACACAAAATAACGGCATTCCTGATGAAATTTTCATAAATCTGTATCATTTTATTTTGCTCAATTTGTTACCCTGCGGTCTCCCTCCCCCAATATTTGCTGGTCCTTTTTCTTCACCTACATAGTCTTCTGGTGTGTGTGTGTGTGTGTGTGTGTGTGTGCACGCATGTGTGGGTGAGTGTGCATTTTCTCCATATGAGAAAAAGTGTGATAGTTTGTTTTACCATACTCAATTGCTCTCTCCCTCTCCTTTATATGCTGTCTTGCTGTTGCTTTTGGTTTCAACAGGAAACATTCCAGAAATCAGCTGTGTCTCTTTCATAAAGTCTTCCATATCTCTCCTGTACTGAACTGGGCTTTCCTTCTGTAATCTGTTGTTTAGCTTGTTTTGTGACAGCCCTCCAGAACCTCATTTCTTATATGAAGTAAGAACCCAATAAACACTATGGCAATGAAAAAAGAATATTGAAAAAGCATTATAGAATCAGTGTTACCTACAGCCATTGGCTGTTTACTTGATATGCACAAAATATAAGGCAATCACAAAAAATTTCATGAAATATCTGATCCAACCAAATATAAACAAATACCACTCATCAGTGACTTAGTCTCAGGTCATACTTCCTTAATTTTAAGCTCACATTTATAGCATAGCCAAGGGATTGCAGAGAAATACAGCTTTCTGCTTCTGCTATAGTGAGCATGTGAAAATAAGAAATGAAAAAGAGTGAATATTTGGTTTGAGCTCTCTGGGTAAGGTTAGGTCATCTATAGGATCATGTGATCTCTCTTTTTAGGAGAAACCGGAAGTAACATGCACTGCCATGTCTAAGGTTTAGAGAATGCTGTGTGCTAGCACTATCTTCAGTTGTTTACCTATCAAGAAAAGTCCCCCAAAAGTTGTAATCTTTCACCAAGAGAATTAATACACAATCCTATTGAATTATCAGGTTATAAATTCAAGCATCACCTTTAACATTTTAACCAACATATTATATATTGCTGAGTCAATTTTCCTACTAACTCATTCTTTCAATGAGTTATACATACATTGATGGGAACTTATCTTGCTAATATTTTATACAGGTCCTATATGATTTTTAATTATTGTTATTAGCAGACATATAAATTTCTTTGAAGAAATATGCTTTTCCTTTATCTGCCTCTAGATATAACCTAACTTTTTTTGAGAAAGAATTTCATTATCTCGGAGAGAAACAAGGAGAAAATTTCAGAATGAACCAATGACTTTTAGAAAGAAAATGATCATTCTATTGATATTTCACATTGAGATTTCTAGGTAATAAAGTGAATTAAGGTAATTAAGATTCATTTGAAGTGGGATCTTAAGGGATTTCCACTGTTTAGGAAACTGTTTCAAGTCTTGGAACCTATTTGATGATGTCACCCAGAAAACATTTGTAATGGATTGATCTTATTAGCACCTGGTTTGCTAAGGTTCTTACCAGTGAAGCAGGTTTGTGTTGCATGTGTACTCAGGCCAGCTACAATTCATTCTTCTAGATCTGATTCATACTTATTAGTTTGGTAGTTATGAGATAATATTTCCCAAAGTGTTGTGTTTGACTAGCTAGTTCTCACGCCTACAATGTATATATTATTATCATTATTTGTGGCAGAAATCTTTTATTTTTCAGGTGGTCTGTGCAGTTCTCTTGCTGTTATGTCAGGTGCAAAATACTTCAAAAAGGAAGCCTACTTCTGCCATGTGTGATTTCTGATGTGTGATTTATTTGGATGTCATTTTGCATCACATGTGAGACAGCTATTTTTTATTTCTTGATGTCTGTTGCACCCAAAGGAAATCTGTATTTTGCTTTCTGCAAGAAAAGAGCAACTGGGTGTCACTGGAAAAACTTCCACCCACTAACATGGAAAAATATTCAATCTGTCCTATTACACTGAAGTGGGAGACTTTAAAGGGCAGCTCATCCAGTTAAAGAAGATATATTCCTGTCTGTAATCAATAGCATGTGAAGAAAAGCTCCTCTTTGGGCTCTATCCAGCACAAAATTGCCTTGGCAGTTCTTGGACCATAGATACTCTACAGGTTCGTAAGGTTGAGCAGCCATGGGGAACCATTCCCGATTTCAAGGGGGTAACAGTTCTCTCTGTGAGATCCAGGGACTGTGATTTCTCACCATCTCCCAGAGCCACAGGGAAGCATTAAGGACTGCATCCGCATATGCTTAAGTGAGAGAGAAATAGTTCCCAGGAAGTGTTAGTGGAAGGCAACCTGACGAGTGTTTCTTCATTCTTGCTTACTCCTCTATTCCCTTTCACAAAGACATAATTTGGCTTCCTGCATAGTCTGGGAGCATTGACTGCTTTTTTAGGCAAGAACTCGTGTATTCTGCAGTTCTCTGTAGTCAAGTGAAATCTGTTTTACTATGGTCTGAGTATCACACTACCACCCAATATTTAAATACTTTTTGTTTTGGAAATTTAAAGGTATAGCAAAATCAAAGTGTAAGAACCGACTTATTTTATAATGATGGACTTTTCCTTAAGGTGTCTATTTACCAGTTTTCCTTTCTTCTCTTTATCTACCTCCTTTCCCCTTTTATCCTCCATCATTTACTTCTTTTCTTTTTTTTTGAGTTTGGTGAAAGAAATATAATTATCCTTAATTAGTTTTATTCATTTCATTTGAATATAATTTTTACAATGCATGAATTGCTCAGGTCAGAGGTTAGTTGTAGTACACATAACTGAACCTAAATTTGTTCATTTGGTATAGGAAAACATACCTACTTATAAACCAAGAATGGAATGAAACAGAAATTATTATTTTAAAATTGCTATAGCATATCTATATCTTTAGCTAATTTTGAGATGTCAAACAACTTTTTTTCTTTGTAGCACTCTGACCTCAGAGAATTATGACAGTGTTATTGTCCTAAGCAATGGGGTTGATAGGTCTTAAAGGACTTGCCTTAAAGGTGGGAAGTTAAGATGGATTACTGATAATTATTTTATAATAACACCAACTAATTTTTGTATTAGTTACCTTTGAGAAGAGGAAGGCACTATCAGGCTTCATCACAGCAAATAACGTATTAGAAGGATGTGGAGAACTGGGCAGAGAGATAGAAGAGTAATATATGGAGATAAAGAAGAAATGACTTATGTACCATGGACAATGTGGTACATTAGAAAGACATTGGACAATAGAAAGATCCTAACCTAGTCCTGCCACTAATTAGTTGCGACCTTAGCTGAGGAGAGATATTTAACTTAGGTGAACTATTCTTGAAATAAAGCATGGGGTGTCCTAATGACTCAAGGATACTGAAACTCTGTTCAGAATGGTACACTTCCTTATGGTCAACAACACTCATTTAACAGTCAATAAAGTTTCTTTTTTTCCATATTCTTTTATTTTTTTTCCATTAAAAATTTACATTTCTTCCCCTTCTCCCAGTCCCCTCCCACTCCCTCCCACCCTTCCTCCCTTAAAAGAGGGCATGGTCCCCTGCCCTGTGGGAAGTCCAAGGCCCTCCCCCCTCCATCCCAGCCTAGGAAGGTGTGCATCCAAATAGACTAGGTTCCCAAAAAGATAACACATGCAGAAGAGATAGGTTCTAGTGTCATTATTGATGGCTTCTCAGTCTGCCCCTTTTGGCAGCCACATTCAGAGAGTCCGATTTGATCATATGCTCATTCAGTCCCAGTCCAGCTGGATTTGGTGAGCTCCCATTAGTTCAGGCACACTGTCTCAGTGGGTGGACCAGTCCCTCATGGTCCTAACTTCCTTGCTCATCTTCTCCCACCTTTTGCTCTTCGACTGGACCTCGAAAGATGATTATGGTATGTATTCACTCATTAGTGGACCCTAGCCATAAAACAAAGGACACTAAGCTTATAGCTCTCAAGCCAGAGAAGCCTAATAGCAAGGTGAACCCAAAGAAAGCATATACAGATCGTCCTGGAAATTGGAAGCAAACAAGATCGCCAGGCAAAAGTTGGAAGGACTGGGGAGTGAGGGAAGGGGAGAGGGGGAAGGAGAAGGGAGAAGGGAAGGACTGGGGAGAGCTTTGGAGAGTGGGACGGTGGAGATGGAGGAAAGGTGAATATTGGAGAAGGGAATAAGATATTTACATTAAGGGATTCATTTTAGGACTGGCAAGATACTTGGCTCTGGAGGGGATCCTAGGTGTCCACAGGGATGTCCCAGCTAGGTACTTGGGCAGCAGAGGAGAGGGCGCCGGAACTAGCCTTGTCCCATAGTCACATTGATGAACATCTTGATCACGACCATAGAAATTTTGTCCGATGGATGGAGATAGAGCCAGAGACCCACATTCACATCAGAGCAATGGACTGAACTCCCAAGGTCAATAAAGCTTCTAATTAGTCTTTTCTGTACCTTAGTAGGGCACAGGCAGAACAAGTATATAATATTAAATTTTTTAGACCACAGATATACCTTAATTAAAAATACCATAAAGCAATTGTTTAGTCCCAAAATGACATTTACTTTTACAAACAAGAAACCATGACACATTTTTAAAACAAGAGGAATCTCATATAGCACATTTAAAAATATTTGATTTATATGTATTTCACAGGATGTATTTATTGGAAAAAATATGGGACCCACCTGTATTTACCAAGTAAAATAGCTATCTTTTCTGGTAAAGTTGCTAACTTTGAGGCAAAATGAAAATGTTGTTGTAATAGGAGACAGAAGGATGAACTAGATTATCCTTAACCCATCTTCTCTGAACTTACTTCTTTTTCTGCTACTGCTAGATGATGCGTAAAAGGACTTTAAACTCTCTCCATCATGGTTGAAATATACTACCTGCACCTTTTCACCTGACAATGACGGCAGAGATGTTTTTTTCTTTCCTATGTGAGATATCAGTAGTCTCTCTAGTCAAAACACTATTGATATTTGGGGACTTTTCTATGTTCCTTTCTGAATCAATGATTAGTCAGAGGAAGTTAATTAGTGTGTTGCCTACTCAGACCTCTTTACCTCTCTTACTTTTTTTTCCCTTCACCTTTTGGTTATATCAACAATCACTAACAAGCTTATCAAAAGTTGACAAAGAGAGGAGGTGAAATGTAGCATTTTCTATAACCAGTTAACAGCTTTGTACGGGAATAAGAGAAATGGAATAGAAGAAAAGTAAATTGATAGTTGAAGAGAGAAGGTTTTTATTACCAAGAGACTTGCATACTCTTGAGCATAAAGGGAAGATGAGTATCTCATTACCTTTACTTTAAAAACAAGATTTTTATGAGAACAATATATATTATCTTGCTTGTCAAAGTAGATTAGCTACATAAAGAAATGGCATGGTAGAAATGGTGTAGGAGTTCCTTCTGTTTGTGTATTGCTTTCATTGGTTAATGGATAAAGAAACTCACTTGGCCTAGCTAAAAGGGCAGAACTTAGGTAGGCAGAGAAGACAGAACTGAATTCTGGGAGGAAGAAAGCAGAGTCAGAGAGACGCCATGGATCAGTGGCAGGAGGTAGATGTGCTGAAACTTTTCTGGTAGGCCATGATACACAGATTGATAGAAATGGGTTAAACTAATATGTAAGAGTTAGCCAATAAGAAGTTAGAGCTAATGGCCAAACAGTGTTTTAATTAATACAGTTTCTGTGTGGTTATTTTGGGTGTAAGCTAGCCGGGCAGTGGGGACAAACAAGCCTCTCTCCTTGCAACATAGAAACATCTAAGTCTACAAACCAAGAGCAGTTCTTGCTATATGTGTTACTTGCTCAGTAGCTGCCATGTTGGGTAGTTGTAGCTCTTTGCCTCCAAACTCCTGTTCTCCTTGATTACTTTTTCTTCCAGAATACTTGGCTGAATAAAGGTGGTTCAAAGAGGCTCCTCCATGAATGTTCAACACCTGCCTGGCTTTCTGCTGTTGGCCATGCTCAGGACCCCTATCTTCTTTGCAGCCTGTTCTGTCCAGAAATACTGGCAAATCTCTTCCTCTGGGCAGATGCTCTTGTAAATATTCAACCTCAACTGGGAGAATACAGATGCCATGTTGAGTACTACCACATCCCAAGCACGGACTAGGTAGTTTTCCTAATTTTTCAAAGCACAGATGAGGCCAGATTGTAACATTTAACAAACTCTTCCTAAGACACAAGGATAACAGAAGGCTCCTCAATATAGGGAAACTTCAAACCAGATTTCAGCACTAGCTATGGCTTCTTAAACTCTGCATACATCATAAAGATCAACATTTCTTTCATTACCATCTGTGAGGACTTCAGTATCTATCTATGTCATGTGCTACCTGTCAGGCCTAGGCACACATTTAAAGCCCTGAGTGTGGAGCTCTCTCTCATTCTATGTTTCTAATTTGGCTACAAATCATTTCCATTGAAGAATTACCGATTCAGTGTCTGTCCTCTGCGTGGAAGTTGTCCTTTTTTTTTAAGCCTTCAATTTTTTTTTATTAGAATTTATAGTCTGATATTAGTTTGTTGTCTAAGATCTGAGATCCTTTGATTGATACAAATCTATACAAGCTTACAAGATTAAGATTAAAGCTTATAAAATTAAATTTAAGATCAAGTAGAGACCTATTTCTTTCCTGATGATAATCCTCCAACTATCAGCCTAAATAGAACACATCAGTCTTTAGTTTTCAAGGTTATAATCTTTAGTTCCTGATGTAAACTGTTCCAACAGGAGCACAGCACACAGCACCACCACCACCACCCTCACCACCACCACCCTCACCACCACCACCAACACCACCATTCATCATCCATCACCCACTCATCCACCAACCAGTACCACCCATCACCGCCATCACTGGTAACATAAAGTTACAGCACTGTAAATCATTACCCTTCATGTTTTTTCAGAAAGACTCATGGGACTAGAGACATTGTCTCCTACTAGAAGGCAGTTTCTCATTCAGAGTAAGTTACTCTGTTGGACCATGGTAAAGGGATTGATCTTAGTTTCAAATATGAATACCATCAGTACCAGCTTAGCCTGAGTCGGTAGCAATAATCAACTTAATTCACTTTTACCAAGTACTATGCTTATGCTTTCCTTTCTTCATCAAAACATAAGTGCAAATAACAAATCCTTTCTTGGGTGCTTGAGAGATGGCGCAATGGTTAAAAATGCAGACTGCTTTGCAGAGGAGTGCTGTTCAGCTCCTAGCATGAACATTGGGTATTCACAACCACCTTTTAACTCCAACTCTCGGAAGGTCCAGTACCTCTGCAGGCACCTGTGCTAACTTGCACACACACACACACATAGACACATAGGAACACAGATGCACAGATATATAAGCATGCATATGAGGAAAGTATTAAAAAATTAAAATTTGAAAAACAAAATTTTCTCATCAGAACTTTGCTGCTAAGGTTTATTTGTCAGTTTATTTTGCTTTGTGGCAAGCTATTTATCTGTGTTTACATATTCTCTCTTTCCCACTTACTAGGCCATTGTAAGCAATAGTAGTTTGGTCTGCTTCTTCCATAGATTGCATGGCATACACTTCATTGTATTTTCGCCCTGTTTTCTACCTCTTCCTTTATAGTTTGTCTACTATTCCTACATAGGAAATCTGTTTCTTTTGATTCTACTATACTTTTTATGGTGGTGGCATATAATGCCAATCTGTCTTATTTGATTCTAATTAATAAGCCTCCAGACTGTCTCTGTGTGACCTGACTTTTTAAGAAACTCACCTAATTGGAAGAACAATCATAAATTATACGCAGTTACATCATTCAGTACTGGAACATAAGTGAAACATTAACTGGTACATTCCACAATCACTTACTAGTAGGGTTATAGGAATAAAAAAAAGTCTTGATTACATTGAATTTCCTCTTTTTCTTTTTCCAAATGATCTGCAAAGAAATAAGGACACAGATTTGTTTTTTTTATTTTTGTAAGGAGCATGTTCAAAGGAGAATTTGAAGCACACATTAAAAATTAAGTTCTCTCAATATACACCTGGCTTGTCTATGGTTTGAATTGTGTCTTCATGAGTTACTATGTTGAAATCCTAACTCATAGCCCTCACAATATGACCTTGCATAGACTCTGACTTGGCTCCTCCAGGAAAACACAAGGCAAGTCTGGAAAATTCAGTTTTCAATGGAAGGGTGAAAAATTTATTTTTAGTGTCCAAAGTAAGTGACTATCATAGTTGGCATGGGATACTTTGCAGCCATGACAAACATTGTAAACTTTTGAAATGTGGAAGCCAAATTTAATTGACATATGAATTGAAGGAGCATTTGTTAAACAGCAGGCACAATTTTATTTATTAATATTTGCATACCATATCTTGTTTATATAGCACCTATGTTGCAGGTACTATAGTAGAAATTTAATATTAAGGGAGACTAAAACACAACATGATTAAATATTTCATCAATAATTGTATTACTAGTGGCAAGTAAAGTAGGACTCAAAGCATGTTTTAATTTGGAACCAAATTAAAGTCCATACAGTATTCACTATCACATATTTCAATTCACAAAACATAATTTGGGAGCAAATGTTAGAGTTCATTATTCAACAGAAGAAGCAAGAACTTGTCCACAAAAAGCAATGGCCTTTTGAGAGTATGCAAAAATGGGTCAGAATGCTGAAAGGCAAATTTGTGTTAGTGGGGAGGGAGTGTGAAGAACAAAGTGACTGAGATGGAGACTCAACTTGGACAATCTGTAAGCTAATACAGTTTATCATTTAAAGCCGTTTTAAGCTTATAGGCAACTTAATGGAAAGCACAGAGTCACCAGACATCCATGACTTTCCTGACTGCCACCCTTACCCAAAAGAGTGGTTTACTTATCAAAACTGATGAATGATTTCTGACATGTTATCACCCTCTGAAGTCCAAAGGATATATTAGAGTTTATGTTTGTTGTACATTCAAATAATTTTGGCAAATGTATAATGATATATCTGCCACTTAACATTTTATCAGTCAACTTTGTCTATTAAAAATTTTGTCTTTCCTTCTCCAGTCCTTCATCATCTGTAAAAACGTCAAGTTTAAAGCCAGAGGCCCAGGAGTCCCGTTTATTCAAGACACCTTTCCTAGGCAAGTCACTTCTTCCCCTTTCTCTCTTGTCCTAACTCTCTAACATGTATAAACCCACAAGATTATTTCCAGAGTCTCTGTCCTCAAATCTTCTCCATTTGCATACTAGCTCTGGGCTTATGGCCTGGGAGTCATCTTTTCCTGGTATAATGTAAACAGTTCATCCACCAGATTTAACTGGCCTACTTCTGGTCACATACCTGTCCCAATCTAAGGAAGGCCAGATTATTATATCAGATACTCAATGAAAGAAAGAAGTCTTCACACCCAGGTCAAAATCCATGCCCCCTCCCAACACACAAGAATGGCCAAAACACCATGTCTTCCATCAAATTAATTGGTCCTATAGAAGTATTTTTTTAATGAAAACTAGTTAGTTAAATATCTGACACACAATTTTAAAATCAGAAACTTTATCAAATAATTCACAGGATTTAAAGAAGATATGGAGAGACACCTCACTAAACTCCAAGAAGATAACAGTAAACTCTCTAATAATGTCCAAAAAAAATAAAAATATGTACCTGAATGAAACAACCAAAATAATCTAGGACTTGAATATTTGAAAACTTAATTCAGTAAAGAGATATAACACTGAAGAGACCACAAGCCAAAATAAAGATGGAATTAGAAAAATAAACTCAATAAGCAGTTCATGGGAAAGTATTGTAAATCAAATGAATCAAGCAGAAGATAGAATATCAGTATTTAATTATAAAGTAGATGTAGAACAAATGTGTAAAGAAAATAAAAAAAATGTAAAAGTACAGGAAAGGAACATATAGGAAATGTAGAACACAACCAAAAGATTGAATTTTCTAATCATAGGCATAAAAAAGGGAAAAGAATCTCAGGTCACTTGCGTAGAATAGATATTTAACAAGATCATAGAAGAAAACTTCCTCAAACTAAGGAAAGACATACTCACACAGATGAAACACAGAGAACACTGTAACATGAAGGCAGGCTTGTCGGGGTTTCTGTCCTGCCCAGTCCCCCAGCTGTTTATTCCCAGAGGGGGTTTCCATCCTGCCCAGTTCCCACAGCCAGAATTCCCAAAGAAATTCACACAGAGGTCTCCAGAAGATTATAAAGTGAATGACCCATTAGCTCAGGCTTCTTACTAGCTCTTGTAGCTTATATTAACGCATTATCCTTATCTATGTCAGCCACATGGCTCAGTACCTTTCTCAGTGGGGCAGGTCACATCCTGCTTCTTCTGTGGTTTGAGCAGAACTGTCCAGGGAGCTTCCTGCTTCCCAGAATTCTGCTGTTCTCATCGCCCCACTTCTACTTCCTGCCTGGCTAATGGCCAATCATCATTTATTTAAATCATGATTGACAGAATACAGACAATTCTCCCGCACCAGAACACCAAATAAATAAGATCAATAAAAAAGTTTAATCCACAGCATATCATAGTCAAAATACTAAATATTTAGAACAAAGAAAAATTCTGAATTGTATAAGAGCAAAAGTCATGTCACTTATAAGAGAAATCCATCATAATATACCCCACTCTAAAATCCAGGAGACCCTGAAGCAATACATTCCAAATTCTAAAAGACTGTGTCTGCCTACTTTTACTACCATATTCTACAAAAGTATCTGTAATAGTTGAAGGAGAAAGAAAAATTTTATATGATCCAAACATCCTTAAAAATTCATATCCAAGAAAAAGTATGCTAAACAGAATATAGGAATCAATACTTTGAGCTGAAGAGAGGAATAAACACAGCCAAGAGACTGTAGAGAGAAAACAAAACTATGATTTAATGAGAAACAAACCACAGCTAAGCACAAACCATTGACAAAACATCAAAATGACCACAATCTACACATGACTTTCAATAAGAACACTAGGTATGAATTATCTCAACTCTCCAATCACAAGACACAGACTAGTTGAATGCATGAATTAATAAAACCCATCTATCTATTGTTTACAAGAAACCCATAACAGCTTGGAAGATAGGCACCACCCTAAAGAGAAAGGATAGAAAAAAGTGTGTTGAGAAAATGGAGTCAAGACATAGTAGGCATTGCCATTCTAATATCCAACAAAGTAAACTTCAAACTAAAACTAGTCAGAAGGCTTAAAGAAGGGCATGCCATTCTAATGTAGGGGTCACAAAATCAAGAATACATTGTAATACTAAGTACATATGTGCCAAACTTTGACCTGCTCAATTTCATAAAAAGCATACTGAAAAAATTAAAGACACCGATTAATACAAACACAACTATTGTGTGTAATTTAAGTACCAAATTTCTCCATCAGTTAAGTCATCTGGACAAAAATTAAACACAGAAGTCTCAGAATGGCATCTTGAATCAAATGGACTTAACAGGTATCTACAGAAGAGTTTTCCTAAATGCCAAAGAATATCCATTCTAATCAGAAGCACGTGAAAGCTTCTATACAATAGAACACATGCTGGAGCACAAAGCAAACCTCAACAAAACCAGAAAAACATAAATAAGCCCAGCTTTCCATTATGCCAAAAACTTAAAACTGACAGAAAACAAAACTCTAGTAAGTATAAGAACTTATAGAGACTAAGCAACCCATTACTGAATTATAACTGGCTCAAAAAAGTAATTAAAAAATAAGTCAAAACTTTGTTAGAAATAAATGAAAATTAAAGCATGACACACAGCAAAGCTTCTGGGACACATTAGAAACAGTTCTAAAAAATTTATATCCCCAAGTGCCTACATTAAAAAGTCAAGAGGAATACAAACAAATGACTTAATCATGCAACTCAAGAATTTGGAAAAACAAGAATAAACCAATCCCAAATCCAGCTGACTCCAATAAATAATAAAAATCGAAGAAGAAATTAATGAAATAGAAGCAATAAAAACAATATAAAGAGTCAATGAGCTTAAGAGCTGCTGGTTTGAGAGGAAAACAAAATGAACAGACATTTTGCCCAAATAACTAAAAGAAAGAAAGAGATGCTAACAGAGTCAGAAATCATGAGTAAAATATCACTGTGAATACTATAGAAACAGAATACTATTAGGGAATACTTTAAAATCTGTATGCCATTATTGGAAAAATCTAAGAGAAATGGATCAATTTTCTGAGTAACCGACACTACCACAGTTAAAATAAGGCGAGACTAAGAACCTAATAAAGGAGAACAATAAGCCTTCTGACTCAAAAAAACCTAGTCCAAGATAGATTCTTTGTAGAATTCTATCAGACTTTCAAATAACTACCAACAACCCTTTTAAACTCTTCATCAACAGCAAGTGAAAGAGAAGAGTAACTCCTATTCCCACTCTATGAAACCATTATTTATTACTTTAATACCTAAATGAGGTAAATATACAACAATAACAGAACTATAGACCTATATCCCAGATGAACATAGATGTGAAAATCCTCAAGAAAATATTATCAATCCAAACACAAGAACATATCAGAAAGATTATCATGTTCAAATTGGTTTTATCCTGGAAATTCAGGGCTGGCTTATCATAGGTAAATTAATTGCTGTAGGAAATCCTACAGCCAGTAGCCTTTAAGTAACTTCCCACTTGGTCGTGGCCTCTTATACTATATATGACAATGTAAAGCATGCATCTGGTCTCTTTTCCAGCTGTGGGATTTGGTTGCTCTTCTCCATTTCAGCAGAGGATATTGATTTGTGAGTTTACCACTAAATAAATAACCATCTATTATTCTCAGTTCTGAGCTAGTGTGGGATTTCTTTTAAGCACCCATCTTCAATTAATAAATATAATACATTATAGGTGAACTGAAAAATAAAATCACATGAACTTTTTAACAAATGCAGAAAAACCTGACAAAATTCAACATGGTTTCATGATAAAAGTCCAAGTGAGAACAGGAATGGAGGAAAAATAATTCAGCATAATATAGGCTATATATGACAAACCCATTTTGTTTTAAATGGAGGAAACATTATCCTAATGAGAAAACCTCAAAGTAATTCCTGTTAGAATCAGGAAGGAATCATGATTGCTCACTATTCCCATTCCTTTACAATACAGTGTTGGAAACACTAGCTAGATCAGTAAGGTAAGAGGAAAATTAAAGAAATATAAATATAAAAGAAAAGGTAAAGTTATCCCTACTTACAGATGATATTATATATAACAGATTCTTAAAAATCCATCAGAAAAGTTCTAGAAGCAAAGAACAATTTTGGCAAAGTGGCAGGGTAAAAAATAAATGTACCAAGGTCAAGATCCTTTCTATATACCAAAATAAAGACACCAAGAAAGAGATCATAAGCACAATCAGATTTACTATAGAATCCAAGACAGTAAAATATCTTGGAATAAACCTTATCAAAAAGGTAAAAGACCACTACAATGAAAACTTCAAATTTCTGATGAAAAATGGAGAAAGAGTAGAAAAATAGAGAGACACCTTGTGTTTATGGATTGGTAGAATCAATATTATGAAAATGACTGCCCTACTAAATGTAGATCATAGATTCAGTGCAACTCAATCAAACTGCCTGCAACACTTTTTCACAGAAATAAAAAAAAATATCCTGAACATCATATGGAACCAGAAAAGACCCCAAAGATAGACAAAACAATCCTGAGCAAAGAGAATGCTGAGAAATTGTGAGTCTACACATCAAGACATAATATAGAGCTATGGTAATAAAAACAATATTGCATGGAACAAAAACAGAAATGTAGTTCAATGGAACAAATAGAAGACTCAAGAATGTGTATTTTAAGTTAGACTCCCTGATTTTTGATTAAGAGGCAAGATCCTGCATTGAAGAAAGATGGTAGCATCCTCAACAAATGGTCCTGAGAAAACTGGATATACACATGCAGAAGAATGAAATTGAACTCTTAGCTATCACCCCACACAAAATTCAGATTCAAGTAGATCTGGATTGGAAACACCAGACAAAAACTCCCAAGAGAAAACTTAGGCAGCAATTCATAGATATAGGTGTCAGAAAGGATCTCTTGGACTCCATTTGCCAAGAAACTAAGGCCAACAATTGACACCTGGCACCTCACAAAGCTTAAATGCTTCTGTACAGTTAAGGAAGCAATGAGTCAAATGAAGAAATCCATTAAATGGGAGAAAACTTTTGCCGGCTATACATTTGGCAGAAGATTAATATCAAGATTACAAAGAACATAACACAAACACACACACACACACAAACACAATCACAACAATAAAACAGAATTAAGAAAACAAATGACCCAATTTAAATATGGACTAAGGATCTAAACGTAGTTCTTTTTAGAAGATATAAAGGTGGTTAGGAAATGCCTCAAAAACTGTTCATCATCCATCCTTAGCAGTTACGGAAATGTAAATTAAAATAATTTTGAAAGTCTACTTCACCCCATTCAGACTGGCTACAATCAACAAAATCAACTGACAAAAAAATGATAATGATGTTGTGGTGAGAGAGGAACTCTCATTCACTGTTGGTGAGATGCAGTCACTCCAGAGAGGAGTATGGAGAATTCTCAAAACGCTAAATATAAATCTAACACCAACTCAAAAAATGGTACCGACCTAAACAGACAATTCTCAACAGAAGAATTTCAAATGGCCAAAAGACACTTAAGGAATTGCTCAACATCCTTAGCCATCAGGGAAATGTAAATCGAAATGACTCTGAGATACCATCTTACATCAGTCAGAATGGCTAAGACTACAAACACCAATGACAGCTTATGTTGGAGAGGATGTAGAGTAAGGGAAACACTCCTCCATTGCTGGTAGGAGTGCAAACTCGTATGGCCACTTTGGAAAGTAGTACACCATTTTCTCAGAAAATTGGGAATCAATCTACCTCAAGATCCAGCAATTTCACTCGTGGGTATATACCCAAAGGATGCACACTCCTACCACAAGGATATTTGCTCAACTGTATTCATAGCAGTATTTATTTGTAATAGCCAGAAACCTGAAACAACACAGATGTCCCTCAATTGAAGACTGGATAATGTGGTACATTTACACATTGAAGTACTACTCAGTGAATGAAAATAATATCTTGAAATTTGCATGCAAATTGATGGAACTAGAAAAACCCATCCTGACTGAGGTTACCGAGACCCAGAAATACAAACATGGTATGTACACATTCATAAGTGGATATTAGATGTAAAGCAAAGGATTACCAGCCTATAGTCTACTATGCCAGAGAAGCTAGGTAACAAGAAGAACCCTAAGAGAGACATACATGTATCCCCCTGAGATTGGGGAAATAAACAATTTCTCCTGAGAAAATTGGGAGTGTAGGGTGGGTGAAAGGAGGGCAGAAGAGGTAGGGGAGGAGGAAAAGGGAAGGGGAAGAGATCGTGAGGGAACAGGATGGCCAAGATGGGGGAAGGACAGAGATGGAGAGCAAGAAAAGAAATATCTTGGTTGAGGGATATTTTGTGGGACTAGAGAAACTGGCACTAGGGAAATTCCCAGGAATCTACAAGAATGACCCCAGCTAAGACCTAAGACTCCTAATAGTGGAGAGGGCACGTGAACTGTTCTTGCCCTGTAATTAGATTGATGACTACCTTAATTGACATCATAGAAACTTCATCCAGTAACTGATGAATGCAGTTGCAGAGATCCAAAGCTAGCACTAGGCCATGAACCCAGAGTCCAGTCAAAGAGAGGGAGGAGCAATATTGTGAGCAAAGACTTCAAGACCATGTTGAAGATACCCACAGAAACAGCTGACCTGAACTACTGGGAGCTCACTGACTCTGGATTGACAGCTGGGGATCCTGCATGGGACTAAGCTAGGACCCCCTAATGTAGGTGACAGTTGTGTGGCAGGTTCAGTCTGTGGGGTCATTGCAGTGGGACCAGGATTTATTCCTAGTGTTTGAACTGCTTTTTGGAGCCCATTCTCTTGGAGGGATACTTTGCTCAGCTTAGAAAGAAGGAAGAAGGCCTTGGTCCTGCCTCAAAGCAATATGCCAGACTTTGTTGACTCCCCATGGGAAGCCTTACCCTTTCTGAGGAGTGGATGGGGTGTGGGATGGGTAGAAGTTGGGGGAGCTGGAGGAGGAGAGGGAGAGGAGCTGGAGTTGGAATGTAAAATGAGAAAATACTGTTTTTAAAAATAAAAATAAGTAAATATACATGTAAGAAAGGGAAAAAGTTTGAAACTGTTATAGACTATGGGGAATTTTGAAGGTAGCCTTTTTGGAGGATGTGTGTTACTGTGGAGGTTGGCTTTGAGGTCTTGTACATGTTTAATCCAGCATCTCAGACCACATCCTGTTGACAGCATAGCAAGATATAGGATGCTAGCTCTCTCTCCAGCACCCTGTCTGCCTGCTGTCGCCATGTACCACCGCGATGATAATGGACTGAACCGCTGAAATGTAAGTCACCCAATTAAGTGTTTTCCTTTATAAGAGTTGCTGTGGTCAGGGTGTCTCTTTATAAGAACAGAAACCCTAACTAAGACAGTGACTGCCGTGGAAAACTACAACTGAACACAATGCAGAGATTAACAGGTGCTAAATCCAGATAGATACATCTGTATCCCAGATCCTACTTTTGTAGCTAAGGGAACGTCATGCAAGAACGGGCATAAAAATGATCAGAGCCAAAAGTCAGGAAGCCTGCTGTGACACCATTTCTCCTAGAAATGACTGCATAAATAAAACCAGCAAAATGACAGTATCAATGGGTATAAAAGAGGTTATTGATGTATTAGTGGGAGGGACATGTGCGGGGCTTGAGGGAGGATATTTGGGAAGAGCTGGAGGGAAAAGAGTTCACAGCATAAAGGATGTTGTTCTATTTAATTTAAAAATATACTTTAAAAAATAAACCTCAATCATAACCTATTCCTGTTGTTTTTATTGTCTTCACAGTTTTCCTTTTCTAGAATGCCAGCAATGAGAAACATTCAGAATGTGGTCATTATATATTGACTTCTTACATTTTAATAATGCACATTTGGTTTTTCCATGTGTTATAAGTAATGAATAGTATTTTTTTAGTAATGAATCATATTTCATTGCTTGTATGTATCCCAGTTTTTTTCTTTTCTACTTGCTTACTGGAGGACATCTTGGTTGTTTCCAAGTTTTGGCAAGTATGAATGAGGTTTCTGTAAACATCATATGCAAAGGTTTCTGTGTGGGCATGTTTTAAATTCTTTTGGGTAATAACAAGTTGAAACATTGCTGGATTTTATGCTAAGAGTATGGAGATTTGTAACAAATTGCCAAAATTGTCTTTTAAAGTGGCAGTGCTCATTTTCTTTTCATCAGTGAAGAACTAAGGTTTCTTTTGCCTTCTCCTAGTTAGCATTTAATAGCTGTGGATTGAGGTTTGTCTGCTCTAATGGAGATGAAATGGTGTCTCACGGTCATAAATTACATCCTTCCTAATGTGATGTTGTACATCTTTTCAGATGTTTATTTCCTATGGGCCTGTCTTCTTTGTCATAGTGCCTGTTTACTTATTTTAAAATGGACTTTTTTTTGAATTGTAGCATACATACATACCAGAAATATTTAAGGAAATAGAGACTATCATCTTGAAAGTTGGTTAGATGGGAGGGACTCAAGGAAAGGTAGATGGAAGGTACTTGAGGGAGGAAAGGGAAGGAGAAATTGTATAATTCTGTTTCAATTAAAAATAAAATTTTACTATAAGAAAAAAGATTTCCTTATATTTTGGATAACATTCCTTTACTAGGTATGTTGTATTTCCTCTAGGTTTTTGACCTGCTTACCTGCTTTCTTATTCCTTTGGCCTTGTCTTTCATAGAGCAGATAATGTGTTTAATGTGTTTTTAGTAAAGTACAGCCTATCAGTTCTTTTCATGATTCAACCCTTTAGTGTTATCCAAAAGTCACTATCATATGGGTCCTCTAGGGTATATTTCCTATTACTTCTTGTGGAGTTTGGTATTTTACTTAGATGCACTGGTTAACTTTTGTCAATTGATAGAAATTAGAGTCTCTTGGGAGGAGAGAATTCAACTGATAAACTGACTTCTTCAGACTGATTGGGTATACATTTGGGGTTTGTTGTTATTAATGATATAATAATGTGGACAGGTCCAGCTATGTTTAGGTAGTGCAGTTTCTTGGCAGGTGGTCCTAGGTTGTATAAGAATGTGGGCTGAGCAAGCCATGGGAAGCCAGCCCATAAACCCTGTTCTTTTGTGGTCTATGATTTAGCTCCTGCTTTCAGCTCTTCTGCCCTGAGTTCCCTGCTCTGAGTTCCTATACTGACTTCCTTAAGTGATAGAATGTAGCGTGAAGTGTAAGTCAAATAAATCCTTTTCTCTCTCAAGTTTCTTTTGGTCAATGTTTTATCATTGTAGGAAACTTAACTAGGATAAGTCGGTTTATGAGATTTTGATCTATTTTGCTTGTTATCTTTTTTTTCTAATATAGGTAGTTGAACATGGTCCCAGACAAGCTAAGCAAATGCTCTACATGAAGTTATATGCCTGGTCCCATGATGTTTTGAGCAGATTTTTCTGAAAGATAAATCTGAGTCTACTGCTGCTATTCTTTATACTCATACTTCACTTCTTTTCCTCCTCCTATCCTCCTTCCTCTTCTGCTTCTTTTCCTCCTCATTTTCTTCATCCTCTTTCTCCTCTTCCATCTTTTTCTTTCTCCTCTTCTTCACACTTATCTCCCTTTCCTCCTCTTTTTTATCCTACTCTCTTGTTTACAAGTAAATGTTAGTTATTCTATCACTATTGGTGGAAAAGCTAACTTTTCTCCATTGTATTGCCTGTGATTATCCATAAAAGATCAGTTGAAAATATGATTTTACAATTACATATATGTGTGCACATGCATATATACTCACATACATTTTTGGGGGGTCTCTACTCTGTTTTTTTGTTCCATTTTTATATTCTTCCTTTCTAGTGTGATATTCTCTTGGTTAGCTTTGCACTAAAGTTTAAAGTTGAGTTATGATATGGGATGTCCTTCTGTATATGTGTTGCTTTAATTGACTAATGAATAAAGCTGCTTTGGCCATGGTAGGGCAGAATACACACACACACACACACACACACACACACACACACACACACACATATATTGTATGTATGTGCATATACTTATACAAATATAAGTATAAGTATATATAAAATATATATATATACTTGTATATAAGTATATACTAATATAAGTATATATATATATATATATATATATATATATATATATATATATATATGAGAGAGAGAGAGAGAGTAGAGTAGACAGAGTCAGGGAGATGTCATGTAGCTACTGAAGGAAAAAGATGCCAGAAAAACTTATTGGTAGGCCACAGCCTCATGGTGGTATGCATATTAATAGAAAAGGATTAATTTAAGATGTAAGAGTTAGTTAATAGGAAGCCTAAGTTATTGGCCAAGCAATGTTGTACTTAATAGTTTCTGTGTGATTATTCAGATCTGGATGGCTGAGAAATGAACACACAGTCTCTGACTATATAATGGCACTCAACTCAACATGGGGTGATGAAATCCACATAAAACCTAAGAGAGCTTGGGAAGGAATTCTAGACAGAAAATAAGAGAGTCAAGCATGGTTTCTTGGTAGCAGCATTTTCTTGTGTAGGCTCTGTTTGTTGGAGGTGAGCAGAAGCATGACTCCTTTTAAAAGAAGGCATCCTGACACAGCATTAGCAGCAAAAAGTGCTACTTCTTTAAGAGCTGGCTTCCTGGTTTGTGCTGGTGGCACAAATGCTTCTGAGTCTTTCTAGAGGTTCTGCACATAAATGGGCTTGTAAGCAGTTGCTACTAGTTGCTTAATGGTGACATAGACCTGCTGTATCCCTGGAGCTGGGGCAGTGAGCATAACTTGCAGAGGTAGTGAACATATGTAACATGAGGGTCGGCTTGTTGGGGTTTCTGTCCCACCCAGTCCCACAGATGGTCAAGACCCAAAGAAAATCACACAGAGAGTCTATGTTAGGTTATAAACTGATTGGTCCATTAGCTCAGGCTTCTTATTAGCTTTTATAGCTTATATTAACCCATTATCCTTATCTATGTTAGCCACATGGCTCAGTACCTTTTTCAGCAGGGCAGGTTACATCCTGTTTCTTCAGTGGTCTGTGCAGGAGTCCTGGGAAGAGCTTCATTCTTCCTAGAATTCTCCTGTTCTCCTTGCCCCACCTCTACTTCCTGTCTGGTTGACCTGCCTATACTTCCTGCCTGGCCAATCAGCGTTTATTTAAAACATGATTGACAGAATACAGACTGTTCTCCCGCACCACTTCCCCTCTTTTTTTTTTTAAACAAAGGAAAATATCCATAGTCCATTTTTTGGGAATGTGGGCGTATTATTCCAGGCAACTTCCAGCTGATTGGGGGCACTGATAATCTTATGGGGACCTAAAGAAAATTTAGAGTTATGATCAAGTCCTGACTGGAGTATCCTGTGAATCTTAATTATCTCAGGCAGCAGTCTTGAACCTGTTCTGGATGTAGAACTCAGACATCTAGGCCATCTGTTCCTACCAGAGATTTCTTAAGTGGTCTTCCTTTATCAAACCTGATTTTTCTTAACTCAGAATGAATCTACAACTTCTCATTTCCTATGAAAACAAAAGCAAATCCTCTTCTCCAAAGTAACATACCTTTTGACTTCAATTTTGAAATCAAGGTATTTTCAAAATACCTATCTTGGATTAATTCAGCAGCATTTATAAGCAAATACCTTTTAGCAGCTGTTGCTCCTTCTTCAGCATTCAAACAATTCAAAGAGAGCATAATAACATACAGTATCCAGATTCTCTGTGTACTTTCCATCTTTACATGGCTTTATTTTAACCTCTATTTCTTTTATTTTTACTTTTAACTTTTGGCTTTTTGAGACAGGTTCTCTGTGTATTTTGTCCTGGAACTCCCTCTGTAGGTCAGGCTATCTTTGAACTCATAGAGATCCACCTGTCTCTGCCTCCTCAATTCTGGGATGAAAGGTGTGTGCTACCAAACCTTGAACTCACAGAGATCTGTCTGTCTCTGCCTCCCAAGCTTTGGGATTAAAGGTGTGTGATACCACACCTTGAACTCACAGAGGTCAATCTACATCTGCCTCCCAAGTATTGGGATTAAAGGTGTGTACCACCACACCCAACTACTCTCTTTTTTTTTTTACTTTAAGAACTTTAACCTTTAGCCTGCATATATTTTTAACACACCGTAAACCATTTAGATGTTTTCTTTGTCTTTGAATCTCTCTTTTACTGTATATCTCTCTTTTTCTGACCACGTGAGCCTTTAATTTACCAAGCAATATGGGTAGGATTGAAGCCGTGGCTTTGATGGCTTGATCCAGCCCATTTCTTAGCTTTCTGAGATTCCAGCCTCATGGCTGAGGTACTAGCTGTAGCCATGTTTATTGCCACAACTCTATGGCATTTCAAGGTCCTTGCCTGCAAGAAAGCTGCAACAGTGTATCCACAAACAACACTCAAATGCTCTGTAGTCGGAGTCAGACCACCTGCCTGAAAGAGTCAGAATTTGCCCTGGCAGGACAGCTCAGAAAGCTGGCATTTTAAAATGGTGCAGCTTTTTTCCTGCTATGGCTAAAAACTGAAAAGCCTGCGGTCAGCTTTTTATCAACACTATATAAGTGTTTCTTGGCAGGACCTCCTAAAGAGCTGCAGGGTTTTGCAGCTAAAGCTGAGTCAGGAAGCCTCTCTTAAATGAGAGCACTTGCTTGCCTCTCGCAAGCAGAGCAGACCGAGAAATTGCTGCTACCAAGAAAACATGCTTTACTCTATTCTTTCTCAGGCTTTCTGTGGATGCAGTTATCCACATTGGGCGCCTTTCTGTAACATGAGGGCCTGCTTGTTGGGGTTTCTGTCCCGCCAGGTTCCCACAGCTGGGCAAGTCCCAAAGAAAATCACACAGAGAGTCTATGTTAGGTTATAAACTGATTGGTCCATTAGCTAAGGCTTCTTATTAGCTCTTGTAGCTTATATTAACCCATTATCCTTATCTATGTTAGCCACATGGCTCAGTACCTTTTTCAGTGGAGCAGGTCACATCCTGTTTCTTCAGTCATATGTGCAGGAGTCTCAGGAAGAGCTTCGTTCTTCCCAGAATTCTTCTGTTCTCCTCGTCCTGCCTCTACTTCCTGTCTGGTTGACCCACCTATACTTCCTGCCTGGCCAATCAGTGTTTATTTAGAACATGATTGACAGAATACAGATAATTCTCCCACACCACCATGTTGGACTGGGTGGAACAAACAGGCAGTGCTACAGAATTGGTCCTAGTTACACCCACTTAGCATTTATTAAAAAAAGTAAAAAATACTCCTGGTCACAAAATGATTACAGATATGCAATAAAGACAGATTCAGGAAAAAAAGTCCTCTGAATGGGCCACAGTGTTGGGTAAGTATATGTAGAGTTGGGAGAGATAAGAAAAAGGGTAAAAACATTTGTGAAAAAGAAGTAAAGCCTTTTAAGAGACAGCAAAAGTAATATAAAGGAGTACAGACAATAACAGATTAAAGAAGTAAAGAAAAATAAGACACATAAAGACAGAATATACATAGAGAGTCTGGATTATGTATATTATTGTGTTTTCTTTGAATTTTTTGAGAGCAGAGAGACATTTTATTCTGAATACTGCTAAGTTAAACCATCATATATATTTTAAAGGTATCTTGACTTCAAAATTTGAGTCTAAGAATATGTTATTTTGGAAAAGAGGTTCTGCTTTTGTTTCTACATAGAATGGGAAACTACAAATTCCTTTTAGGTTAATGTGGTTTGATGGAACTAGATGCTCCAAAAGGTCTCCATGAACCTTAAAAATACTTCATCCAGCAAACAGCAGGAAACAATTTGGCGAAAACAGTGCCCAATTTCCCAAAATGATTGTTTATAAAAGTTTGTTTACATTTAAAGGGGATATGATATAGAGATAAAGACTTTGCATTGGTATGGATCTTGGTCTATGGATACAAATTTAAGGTCATTTTTGTTATATGTGTATGTCCACTCTTGTTTTAGCTATTATGTTTTTATAGTTCATTTAAAAATGTAATATATAATTAAAATTATAGATTAATAGTCATTTATAATAGGCAAGTTTGTAGTTATGTTAATTAGATTTTCTAGATGTATGGAGATATATTTCAGATAGAGAGGTGTTCTTCAAACCTTTTAAAGTCATACAGAATATAGCATTTAAAATGTTTTAAGAACTTAGTATTTTCTTGAAAATGAGACATGTCTGCTTCAGAGAGGTTGGTGGGTATTGAAGAAACTCATGGAATTTGTATTCAATGTGACAAGGTTAGCAATTTGGGAAAGAAAGTGCTTTTGCCTGTGCTACTGGATGGTATGCTGTATAAACTGGACATGCAGGACCCACAGAAAAGTGACTGATGAACTTTTCAAAAGATGGTATGCTCCTTCAGGGTTCCTGCTTTCCAAAAGAAACTGCCAGTCATTTTCCAACACAGAAGAAAGCAACTGTGTTTCTTTCTTGAAGAAAGAACCTTGGCATTACAAGGCAGAACAGATCTTCAAATTTCCTGCTTCATAAAAATGTCTGCTGGGTACTATGAACCTATTGGCTAAATGTGGATGCCCCAACATGACAGAACTTTGGGTAACTGTCCAGGCAGGAAGATTTCTCTGTCAATTCTAGAGTTTTGGAAGTTGCTTACAATGCACTTCCTGTTCACTTAGGTAATATTATATCTTTTTGAAGTATTTGAAGAGTGAAAGGCAGATAGTTATAACTATAATCTTCTTAGTCATGATAAACGATAAATTGAATATAAAACTTTAGACTCTCAAAGATAGGATAGATGATAGAGTATTTTCCTTTATTTGCCAAACAGTAAATGAACTAAAATTGTAACTATAATTCTTGCTGGATATCTGTTTTGTATATGTAATTTTATTATGTTAAAGTTAAAACCATCTTTTTAATTAGACAGAAAAGGGGAGATGATATGAGATGTCCTTATGCATATGTGTTGCTTTATCAGCTAGTGAATAAAGCTACTTTGGCCTATGGCAGGGCAGAATATAGTCAGCTGGAAGATATATTTATCTTCACACACACACACAGAGACACACAGACACACACACACACACACACACACACACACACACAGTGAGAGAGAAAGTAAGCAGAGTCAGGGAGACTCCATATAGCTGGTCAAGGAGAAACACACCAGAAAACCTTGCCAGTAGGCCACAGCCTCATGGTGATGCATAAATTAATAGAAATTGGTTAATTTAAGATGTAAGAGTTAGATATTAAGAAGCCTGAGCTATTGGACAAGCAATGTTGTAATTAATATAGTTTCTGGGTAGCCAGGAAATGAGTGCACAGTCTCTGACTATAGTAATGTCAGTCTTTTGATTTTGGTTTTCCCTTACCTAATGAGTTGGATCTCTGTAAATTTTAGAATCAGCTTATCAATGTCCATAAAACTAACTTGCAACTGAATTGCATCTGCTGCAAGAACTTGCCATCTTAACAATAGTGAGGTTATTAACCTTGCATCCTGTCCCCTTACTATAGTGACATTGTTCTACAATTGCTCATTAAGCCTAGAATTTTTTTTGTCAATTTTCTACAGTGCAGAATATGTCCTTTGTGAACAAAGTTTGGTTTTCCCTTTATAACTGTTATGACTTTTTTTGCCTTTTCTTGTGTTGTTTCCAATAAGATTTATAGATAGACACTGAAAAAAGCCAGTAAGAGAGGATATCCCCAATTTGTTCATGATCTTAGCAGAAAGGCTTTTAGTTTATCACTATTAAGTGTTGTTTTGGCAATGGATTTTCATTTTAAAACACCTTTTTTCACATATGTATACTAACCCTTCTACCTCACCTCTATATCAGCCCTGCCTGCCCTCCCTTCATTCCCACAAAATCTTCCTTTCATTTTCACATCTACTTGTTTTATTTTGTGAAACCCCTGAGATTAACTAGGGCTATCTTTGAGATTACAATTAGTCAGAACCTGATATACAACTAAAAAACTTGGGATATACAAATAAAGACAGTTGTAATTCTTTTTTTCTCAGACTCTGTCAGTTGGCTACAAATTTTTGAAGATGTTCTTCATCAAGTTGGAAAAAATTCAGTTTAATTTGAAAATTTTTGTCATGAATGTATGTTGTTTTGGCAAATATTATTTCCAGATTTATTGATCTGATCATGAGATATTTTATCCTGTTGGAAAAGTCCATTGATTATGTTAATTGATTCATTGAAATATTAAGCCATTCTTGCACACCTAGGATAAATCTCACTGAGTTGCGAGATTATTTTTTTATACGTGTTGGATTTAGCTCGATGATATTTGTATCTGCTTTTGTTTTTAATATGCTTCTTCTTGTTTGGTAATTAGGATAAAGATGACCTCTTAGACTGAGTTAGTAATGACTCTCTTTGATTTTGTTTTCTGAAAAATATTAAGGAAAACTGGTATTTTTTCTTGGATGGGTAGATCTACTATTTATATTTATTGATTTTTCCTCTCTTGATTTTCATTTCTCTATTATATTAATCATCATTTTTTTGTTATTTTAAACTTTTCTCTTTAAATTCCTTAAAACATTAACCATAATCTTTACAATTTACTTTTCTGAAAATTCAACATCTCTTCCATATCTGACTGTTGTTCTGATTCTTGCTCCATTTTATTGGCCCATATTTTGCTTTAAGTATGCCATGAAATTTCTTGTAGAAAGGTTATTATGAAGTATTGAGAAAAAAAGAGTCATAGGATTATATCTTCTGTGATTCACTGATTGAAAGAGGGCAAAGGGGAATCTTTCTGTATTTCTGACATTGGGTCCCTGTCCTTGTGATCTTGTGCCCTTGGACTGTGAAAATAACCAGCACTTGCTATTTTCCTTTTCCATTTAGAGTGAGACAAGATGACTAGAAGTGGCTGGTATTGTATATTTCATTTCTAGCTTCAGTTTGAGTGTAAAGGATAAGGAGGACCCAATGCATTGGTAAAATTGAATAGACCTTCACTTCCTTCAACCCCAGATATTTTCTTTTATTCTGGATGTTCTTAGTTAGCCTCAGAAATGGAGTATTAATCATTTGCTTTCACTGACAACTTTTCCCACTTCTGTCTTTTCCTTTCTTATTCTCATTTTTACTTACCTCAAGAACTGGCTAAACAAAACAAACAAACAACAACAACAAAAAAATCCCTGATAGCTTTTCTACTTTCTACTTGTATGTACAGAACATGGTCTTATAAGAAAGCAAACACTCTCTGTTCTACTTTCCAGAAGCTTAATAGTCAAACCTGGTCAAAACCTGCTTGTATACTTAACTGTGGCAAAGTATCAATGGCAAAGGCAAGTTTGGAATAAGCTATAAAAAGTTTTTCCTTTGGTTTCAGATGCTAGAAACTTCATTCTATCAAGGTTTACTACAGAGATGTTCTTTCAGATAGGACTGCACTATTTTTAACAAGCTGAGACTAATCTTGCATGTACCCCATCATCAAGTACCCTGGTGGACAATGATTGGCCCCCTGAATCTACATTGAGTTTTTATCAGCAATAACCTTTTTAATTTTTTTCTATTCAGAAATTCTCTCCTGTGGTCTTACTCTGAATCTATTCCATCAAATTCTTAATTTTTAGCATAATAAATCAAGCATATTAATTTCTCAAAGGAAAGACCCAATATTTTGTATTTCTTCTTCTCTCCCTGTTTCATTTAAGTAGCCTTGTGACATCTAGTGTTTTTGTATACCGTTTAGCCATGTTGTCATTTTTCATTTTATCTAGAAAACTTACATTTTACCACACCATGTATATTGTGTACATTTATATCCTCAATCTAATGAAGGCACATCCTAAGTTTTAACCTTCTTAAAAGGTGAACTTTTAACCCATAGAACCTGAACAGGAACTAACATCTCTGTTTTTCTGAGGGGCCAGACAGATTGTCTCCTCCCTCACAGTTTTCCCTGAACGGTTTACAGACGTTTGCTGGTCTCAGTCTTTAGGGTGTGACACTTCTTATTTCATATACTTTGTGTCCTCATGGTTTTTCCTCATCATCTGAAGGAGCCATACTTGTCTGACTATGGGCAATGGACTTTGGTGCCTCCATATCACCAGTCAAAGGTCACTGCAGAGTCAACCTTAGAATTATGAGTGACACTCAATTTTTCCCTTTGTTTTTCTGTCTCCTGGGATGCCCTTATTTTCTTGGGAGTTAAGTTTTTAAGTGTGTTTTTGCCCCATTTTACCAGCATTGATTTATTTTCTGATCAGTTTACTTTTTAAGTTTGTTTCAACAACCATCCTGTTTTGTAGTTAAGTGTTTACTCATTCTAGAGGTTAAAAAAAAAAAAAAAAAAAACAGCCCCATGACTGGAACTGACAGGGCTAGAAATTAAACTCTGAAAGCCTTAATTTCACATTTAGAATGAGTTTTGCAATTTTTATATTAAAATAAAACCTAAAACATCTGCATGTTATAATCAGCCATGCAAATTTTTCAATGACCTCTGGATGATTTTAGGAGAATCATATTTGTGACATTAAAATTCTAGGTGAATTTTAATTTTACATTAATTATAGTAACGTGGGTTCGCCTATTAAGTACATATGTTTTAACTGTTTTTCTTTAACACTTTAAAGCTTGGAGGTATAAAATATTTTCTTTAATTTCTTTGTGACTGAAATAGCACACTTCCAGTTCTTACATTATAAAGAACAAACATAGAAGCAGAAAAAGACACAATTAAAAAAAATTTCCCCAAATGCCATACTGTACTTAGAAAAACATCTTGCGTTTGAGGAAACCTTTCCCTGCTGTGTATCTGGCCTTTGCTTTTGCCAGGTGCCCTGGAATATCACTGGCCTTGGACCAAGTAGTATGACTAAGCTCTCTTTACTCTCTTCTTGAAAAAAAAATAAGAAAGAAGTTTCAAGAGGTCACAATCACAAGTGTGCACTAGCGTGATTTTGGCCACTATCATCACTTTTCCTAGTAACTGTTACTGGTACCCTCAAATGTTGTGGAAATTCTGAAAGTTAGCTAGGAGCAGGTAACACTTGTGTTTGCCTATGGCATTCACGGCTAGTTCAATAATCAGTCCAGGTACTTCTATAAGTGAAATCAAGAGAAAAATTACTGCTATATAAATGGATTGGAAACCTTCTATGAGCATATCTGTAACTTTTGTAACATTCCAGACAATTGCTTTTCACGTGGGGAGGTTGCAAAAGACTGACATTATGTGTGACACAGTTGATCTTCAAGTAATAAAATTTGGCAAGGTTTTCCAGAGTAATAAAAAGCACAAATAGGCCAGTAATAATACCTAATATGAATGAAATTGATAAGACAAACCTAGAAAATTCTTACTGTGTTGTAGAATGAGTGGTAAAAGGAAACCTATGTTGTAACATGAAGGCCTGGTTGAAAAAGGTACTGATCCATGTGACTAACATAGATAAGGATAATGGGTTAATATAAGTTATAAGAGCTAATACGAAACTTGAGCTAATGGGCCAATAAGTTGATAACCTAATGCAGACTCTGTGTGATTTTCTCTGGGACTAAACGGCTGCAGGAACTGGTCAGGACAGAAACCCCGACAAGTCGGCCCTCATGTTGCACTATGTGGTTCTCTAAAACTTAACTTTTATTTGAAAAAAAAAATGACAAGCCTAAAGAAAAGTTGAAGTAATAGTACCTTTTTATCCCACCCCTAGATTTTCCAAGTGTAAATGAAGTTGCCAAGACTATTCAGTCAGTTTTACAAGCAAACACATGTCTCTCTGAAAATTGATTTCAGGTATTATTATTCTCGTTCCCTAGAAACTTCAGCTTGATTCTTCTACCTAAAGAATTCAACAATAAGCAGCATCACTAATACCATGCATTCTGTACTAAATCCCACATGTCCCTAAATTCAAAACTGCTTTATGTAGCTATGTTTTGCCTTTTAATGGAGAACTCAGCCATGACCTATACATTGTGCATAATGTTCCTTCTGCTCTATGTTTTTACAATAGCTACATCCTGGCCAACTTCCCATTGTCCTTTCTGATTCTGAATCTATTGAAGAACACTAATTAGCTGCCTGTAGGCTGTCCCACACACTATATTCTTTTGTTCTTCAGGGTTGAGTACATTGAGTAAATTGATCCTTAGCTTCATTTGTTTCTCTTACACTAAATATTTTTTAAGTCTTGCTTACTTCCTTTTACATGTAAAATATTTAAAACTTTTACCAGCTTCATAAAGCAAAGCAGAGGAAAGGAACAGGCAGGTAAAATTTTGTACCATGTAAGTCCTATCTAGCCCAGCCTGACTTGTTTTCTGCAGCAAACTGCTGTTTTCAGCACCTCCAGGCTTTTTTTCTTTTGCCAAATGAGAAAAATTATTTATTTCTATGTTTATTTTTTATTTTTCTAAACAGATATTATCTGTACTCCTTTCCATTTTTTTGCTGCATAAATTTTAAGTTATTTTTAGAATATTGCTAAAGTTACGGAAGAGTTTCAAAGACAATAATGAGGTCCTGTATCTTCCTCACAAGGTTTCTTCTATGGCTAAAAATCATGAGTCTGTACAAGGTTCTCTGAACATAACTTGTGGTTCTTTAGCTTCGGCCTTTTGTAGGACTCCTTACAGTAGAAGTAGGGGGCTTCTTTGCCTCTTTTGTCTGCTCTTGGGAAACTTTTCCTTCTAGTGGGTTGCCTCTTCCATCCTTGATATGAGGAGGGTTTGTGCCTACTCTTTTTTTTTCCTGGTTTTTCGAGACAGGATTTCTCTGTGTAGCCTTGGAGCCTGTCCTGGAACCCACTCTGTAAACCAGGCTGCCCTCAAACTCACAGAGATCCACCTGCCTCCACCTCCTGAGTGCTGGGATAAAGGCGTACACCACCACTGCCCAGCTTTGTGCCCCCTCTTAATGCATCTTGATATGCCGCGTTCAGTAGACAACCCTGAGCAACCTGCTCCTTTTTGAAAAGATGCAGAGGAGGAGAAGAAATGGATCTCAGGGATAGGAAAGGTATAGGGGTGACTGAGAGCAGTGGAGGGGGGGCCTGTGATTTAGATTTATTGTTTGAGAAAAGGATAAATAAACCAAACAGAATCATTAAAAATATTAGATTATCATGGTACCACAGCAAAGCCCCAGAAACCGACATTAGTAAGTCACCATTAACTGTATTCATGCATTTGGCTCTTACATTGTTTTCTACTACAGTTTTTCCTCATGTAAGATTCCTTTTTACATGTAGTCAACATTTCTTCTCCTTACTCTCTTCTAATCTGTGAAGCTTCTGAGGTCTCCTCCTCCTTCTTTCTCCTTCTCTTTCTCTTCTTCCTCCTTGTCCTCTTCTCCTTACATCTTCTTCTCCTCATGATCTTGACATATTTTGAGATGGTCTTCTGAGGAGTTCTTTTGTAATCTTATCACTTTGGGCTTCTCTGTGTTCTTTCAATAGTTTGATGATGGTTTTGAGGATAAATACCTGAAGATGAAGAATCTTCCTCATCACACCATATCAGAGGGTTGTGCTCTCAACTAGTACTTTTCATTTTGGTCAGTCTTAAGGTGATGCTTTTCAGGTCTCTTCACTGTAAAGTTAATGTTCTTTAGAACTGAATTCTCATGTCTAATTCTTAACCAAAGGAGTATTAGGTCCTGCATTTTAGGGGGTGGGGTGTAATATGTAGTCATTTTACTTACTATGTCTTTCAAATCACTCTATATCTCTTCAATTTCCATTTTTTTATCTACCTGGTGTGGGTGAATGGTCTGTATTCTGTCAATTATATTTTAAATAAATGCTGATTGGCCAATAGCCAGGCAGTAAGTATAGGTAGGACAACCAGACCAGAAGTAGAGGTGAGTCAATGAGAACAGGAGAATTCTGGGAAGAAGGAAGCCCATTTCTCCGAAGTCCTGACCCGACCACAAAAGAAGCAAGATGTGACTGCCCCACTTAATAAGGTTCTGAGCCACATGGCTAACAGAGATAAGAATAATGGGCTAATAATGAGCTATATGAGTTGTAAGAGTTAATAAAAAGCCTGAACTAATGGGCCAATCCTTTTATAACTAATGTAGACCTCTGTGTGATTTCTTTGGGACTTAATGATTGTGGGAACCAGGCAGGACAGAAAGCTCAGACAACAGACCTGTTAGAGCAGTTATTTAATGGAGTATATCATGATTTGTTGGCAGAGCTCTATGCCTGAGGATTTAGGTTGTTTTCAATATTTTTAAGTTATGATATTAACTAAATATTAAATTGCAAATAAATGTACTTTATAAAGTTAAAATGTCTTTTCTATTTGTTATGCTAGATTTTTGTTGTTGTTGTTGTTGCTGTTTTGAGGCAGAGTTTCTTTGTGTAGAACTGGCTGTCCTGGAACTCACTCTGTAGACCAGGAAAGGCCTCAAGCTCATAGAGATCCTCCTGCCTCTGCCTCCAGAGTTCTGGGATTAAAGCTATGAACCACCATTGCCTGGCTAGAATTCTTAAAAGAAAGATGTTGAACTTATTAATTTTCTTAATTCACTGAAATATAATTTAGATTTTCTTTTTCTGTTCTATTAATATGGTGACTTATGCTAGTTTTGCAATGTTAAGCAAAGTGTTTATGTCTATGCTAAAAAGAACCTAACCACAATGAATTAATCTTTGTAGAATATTGAATTTAACATCTTAAAAATTATGATCATTTTTATCATATATTTATAAGAGATCTTAGTGTTGAATTTTCTATTCCTATAAATTAGCATTTATTCATTAAGTTCCTGAAATTCTTCAATGCTGGCCAGAAAATGTGCTAAGTTGCCTTCAGTATAATGAGAAATGAGCTGATAGGATCACAATTACTTATGTCCCTTGGTTTGTGTTCAAGCTCAATTCTTGTGTTTCTTAACTTTCAGTAATAGCTACAATTCCTTATACTAAGTGGGTCTCCAAAGCGTTTCATTCAGTGGATCAGCTGATTTTATTGGACACAGAGAAGTCACCATATGACATAAGAAATCTGATTACAGATCCTTTCATCATGTTGCTTCTCCTTATACTTTATTAGAGGAGTCTAGAAAATGACTTTGGTTTTTAAAATTTGGCTCTCAAGCACTAATTTAAGGATGCTCCCTATCATCTTCTTTCTTTGCAGTCTCTAGAAAGCCTCCTCAGGAAGGTCCTTTGATACTAGGCTAACTTGTTTACTGAACCCATTGACTGGATGTTTAAATGTGCACACGTAGGTGCTGGATGGCAGTATGGATACAAACTCAGGCTTTCTGCTGTAATGCCTTAGTCACTGCCTTGCAGTCACAGGGAGAGATGCCTGCTTTTCAGTATTGCTCAGTTAACGAGATTGAGCAGGGAGGTTCACTCTTATGGACCATGAAAGTATTCCTTATAATTTTCTTACTTAACCTTAATTTATCCTGAGTTAAATAATAAATGATATATAAATTTTCATATAAAATTAAGGTAATTTTCTAACAGAAGTAGAAACAGGCATAAAAGTCTACGATGTCTATAATGGCATTCAAGAGGGAGTGATGAGCTTTCACCCAGACTACAGTTCACTCTGAACTAAGTGAGGCCTTCTTTGTGCTGATCCAGGGAGCAGATATGATTTTGACTTTCATAGTACTTAACAGGTAATGTTATACAAACTGAGAAATATATGTACATGCGTGTGACAGTCAGTGAAAAAGGAGGCCATGCATTTGCAAGAGAGCAGGGAGTCATAATGTTAGGGTTTGAAGTGAAAAAAAGGGAAGGGGCAAATGATTAAATCACATTATAATCTTAAAAATAAAAGAAGAAGAAGAAAGAAAATGTAGCTCTAAGAATAAAGCAAAAAAATGTCACTTATGTCAGCCCTTAAAAATTATAATATTTCTATATAAAAAACCAGAATCTAAGTTCCTTCCAACTATTTAAAGGCCAATCTCTTCTGGGCTCTGTGACATTCTGAAGAAGATAGGTTCAGAAAGGCTGCTTTTTCCATGCTTATATTTATCATCCAGTATGTAATAGTTCCTTCCTGGAGAGTCTTAGTTTTTAGAAATAACCTCTGGGTTTGAGTAGGCATCTGTGTCTAAAACGCCAATGAAATAACTAATAATATTATTTTAAAATTGTATTTTTTTTACAAGCACTAAAAAGAGAATCTTGCTTCAGATAAACATACCTGATCATTGAAGATTTAGTCTCTGTAGTGAGGTCTAGAACTTACGGAATATTTTCTAAAAGAGGGAAAAAGGGAAATACAAGGCATCTGTCTTAATTTATGAATTTCTAGTTTCTTATGTTTAATGTAAGAGTTGCATTCAGTTCAAAATCAAGCCCGTCATTAAGCCATAAATGCACAGGGAGGTAGTAAGGAATTGTAGAACATGAGCTACACTTATTAGTGCTATTTGTGCACTTACAATAAGTTTCTGAAGTTTGGTCCAGAAACAGTGACTGTAGGAATGTGATGAACCCACACAATCATGCTGGCCCAAATATATGGTGTCAATCATGTTGGCCCAAATTTATACCGTAGGTTGACCAAAACCTCTTATAATAAGCAGCAGGTTTTAGAGCAAAATATAATTATTCTGGAAGTGTGTTTTTGATGTGTAGTAACACAAGTGAAATACTACTGTAGTGGCTTGAATAGGTTTTGGACCCCATAGACTCATGCATTTGAATGCTTGGCCCATATGGAGAGGTAGTATAAGGAGATGTGGCCTTGTTGCAGTAGGTGTGGCCTTGTAGGAGGAAGTATATCACTCTGAAGGTGGGCTTTGAAGTCTTATATATGCTCGAGGTATACCGAGTGTGGCAGTCTCTGTAGAACTCTCAATTCCTTCTCCAGCACCATGTCTGTCTGCCATTTCCTGCCATGATGATGATGGACTGAACCTCTGTACTCTAAGCCACCCCAGTTAAATGGTTTCCCTTATAAGAGTTGCTGTGGTCATGGTGTCTCTCCACAGCAGTAGAAACCCTAAGATAATTATATTTGTTGTTATATTACATGTCAAATGGATATTTTATTGAAGAGGTGATTCTACAGGGAATCCATCAAAATGCTTATACTGAGAATCTTTAGTGAACTTCTTAATCAGTTATAAATACTGAAAATTTGTATCTGCAGTTTTCAAAATGACAACCAGTTTTTTTTTTCTGTCTGAACTGCAGTGATATGGAAAATGTTTATGTACTTTACAGTGTATAAACAATGAAGTTCACTTGAATTTGATTTAAAAAATGGTGCATAAAAGAGTATAAGGGACCACTTTCAGTTCATAGAGATCAATAGAAAACTGTTTCTGAGTGAATCAGGGTTTTCTTGCAATCTAGGAAGCAAGCCTTCTCTGTTGGACATTTATGGCCTTTAAGGCCATTTAAAATTAATCTCTTTCAAATACTTGCAAATCCAACCAAAAATAAAATCCCTTTGTGGTGAAATTTACTTTTGATCATTTACTTTTAAGAATCAGGACCCATTTGCCAGGGCAAGCACTTAATGTTAATTAATAAGAACTACACTGAATGGGTTTTCATAGGTTTTCACCTTTGTGCCAATTCCAGGAGAACAAAACAAAACAGAGTTTTCCTAGGACTTTGGGATGATTTTGTGCTGAACAATGCTTAGAATTCTATGCCTAGATATTGCAGCCAGCTAGACTTTCTATTGTGGAGTGGCTTTTATCATTTTACCAAGCCTTGGCATTTACCTAGAGGACTCATAATGGTTTGAGTATAGATAGTGTTCAGTTGTCTTTTTTGTTTTAAAGTTTAGGAGGATCTGTGGTCCAGGTATAATTAAACTCAGAAGTATTGTATTATGAAGATCCATGTGTCATGTAGGTGATCCGCAGCAAATGAAGAGGGGCTTATAATGTGGGGACTTGATCACTTTGCTTTTTTTCTCTTTTCTGCGCTTATGCATCTTTAATTCTATGCAATCCTATGTTTGCTTTTATTATCATTTATCAAATAATTAAGGATAGACCACATGAATTTTACTTCCATTATTTTTAAACTTAATTTTATAATTATTTGAGAATTTCATACATAAATATTGTACTAACATCATTTTTAGTTCTTCCTCTTTCCATTCCAACTCCTTTCATTTCACCCCTTCTAAAATTCTTAACCTCTTCTGTAATTATTATTTTCATACATACACATACATGCACATAGAACACACAACCTACATTGTCCATTTAATGTTGCTCGTGTGTGTGTGTGTTTAGCGCTAATCACTTTAGGGTTGATCCCTTGGCTCTGGATAATATAGCAGAGGTTCATCCCTAGATAAAGTTTATTCTCTCTCTCTCTCAGTAGCCATCGACTGACTATAGATCTACATCTAGGGGTAAGACCTTGTGAAATTTCCCTGACCCATGTTGGCATGTCAATTGTTATTATTCTGTGTTTGGGCAATCACACAGCTGAGATTTCATGGGTACAACTTCCTTGTCATGTCTAGAAAGTACTACTGCCAGAAGCCTCCCTGATGTTCTGGCTCTTACAATCTTTCTACCCCTTGCCCTGTACCTGTGATATTACACGTGTCTTAGTTAGGTATAGGGTTTGTATTTGAGATGTATTGATTGGGGGGTGGGCACTGTGCAGTGCTTTTTTTCTCTGCTTTTTGACCAGTTGTAGATCTTTGTAGCAATCTTTGTGTGCTGAAAAGGATGTTCTTTGATGTTTACTCATAACACTAATTTGTTTTGAATTGTTTGCTCTTGCATAAAAAAGTTTGTACCCTCCTAATTTTAATGCATTTAATAAAAATTAACTTAGACTGCACTCTACTTGCTCAGTATTCCTTTGAAGGGTTTCTAAAACTCTGTTAGCATCCAATGTGTTCCATTCATAATTGAAGCTTTCAAAAAGTTTAAAGTTCTGAAAAATTATACTGCCTTTGAAATATTCTCCAGAAGATATAAAAGTTTAAAGTAGTTACTAGTCCCTGGTTCAGCGAATGAGCTCCATCTCTTTACATGCTATTGAGGTAGCAGAGGCCTTTTATAAAATCAGGAATGGCCGAAGGCTTCAGTATAAGATGTATATGTGTGTGTGTCTGGTTCATGAGGTTTGCTCCAAAAAAGTTTTAAGATTAAGTAAATAAAACTCATTTTAGTCCCTATATAAGCATATAATAATATTGCTGATTGAGTAAGGATATCAAGGAACAAAAATAAGATTTGTGAGGAGACAGGGTCAAGATGAAATCTCAATGAAGTCAAGAACACAGAATCAGAAAGAAAACCCCACATCTGTGGTGATTAGTGTTTGTGTCGATGTTATAAGATCTATGATCATTTGGGAAATGGGCCTCTGGCATGCTTCTGGGAACTATCTCAATTATATCCACTGATGTGTTAAAACCCATCATTTCAAAGTGTAGTGCTGGACAGTATCAACGGAAAAACAGAATTGAACAGCATGTAAGTATTCATTGCTCAACTTCCTGATTGTGGAAGCCATGTGATAAACTGTTTTAAGTTCAACTGCCTGGTGTTTGCTGAGAGCCTGTGCCTGGAACTTTGACCTAAAATAACTTTATTATAATAGGAAAATAAATGAAGACATCTAATCCTAAACCACTCATAAAGATCACACTTAGGAGAGGCCATTCTTTGTATAGTGGAGTTGAAGGGCTGGGGATTGAGGATAGGGATGTTTCCAGCTTCCGGTGGAAGCACTTCTCATTGCTGTATTCACAACTGTCATGTCATGGAGCAGGGCTAAGCAGCACCTTTCCAAGAGCCTTGACTATCCATATCCTCTGTTATCTCTGAGCCCCACTTCGAAGTCCTTTCTTGGACTTCTACTTTTTAAATGTTATATGATGTATTCATGTAGATGTATTAGGTCGGCACAAATAAATAACCAAGCCAGCTCAATAGGAATGGGTATTTTTAATGAATGAAAAGGGGGGAAACTCATGCTACAAGGGTGGGAGGTTCGAAGTCCTATCTGTCCAGTGGACACCGCATGGAGAGGAGCACACCTGTGTTCTCTCGATTTTCTGCCTAGGGTTCAAGTGGCCACACCCCAACTTGATGTGATTGGTTAATGGCTTTTTCCCCATCATATTCATTTCTAGGAAATTCTGTATATTAAGGTTACAACATTATTAAACTAAAATTTTAAGAAAAACTTTTAAAGTAATGTTATTTTAATGAAGGTCAAGATACATGGAACTATCAGTATTTAAGCATGTATATGCACATAAGCATGAATATGTCTAATCCTTTCATCAAAGGTAGGTGAAATATATTATCATCTCTATTTTATGGATACAACAAACATAGACACAGAAAATACAAACTAAGAAAAAGATGATTGCAAGCCAGACAGACTGCTCTTGAGTGTCTACATGGATAACATTTCCGCTCTGCCTGTTCTTGTATTGGACAAGGAAACTAAAGAGCACACCGTTTGATAACATATAAAAACAAAACTCTATTATAAAAATGCAGCCACCCCATAAACTAGCTATTTCCAGTTAACACTTCTCATGTTTCTAGGTGAGTCACGGTTCATAGTCATATCTTATTTGGACACTACGCCACTTCTCTCCCTCTTTTGTGTTTTCCCTGCAGTTTTACTTTGAGTGTCTATTAATTTCCTGGTGCTAATGTAATCTCCTACCACACTCTTGGTATTTTGCTATGTCATGAATATTTTTCAAGGCTTCTGAGGACAGAATTTCAAAATCTGCCTGTCAAGCAGAGATGGCTCCTTCCAAAGCTGCGTTTCTCCTTGTTTCACATAATAGTTGGCACAACTTGTCATTTTTCAATTTGCAGATAAATAATTTTCATCTCTTTACATGGACTTTATCTTTACTTTATCTTTCCATGGACTTCCTGTGACTCCTTGTCTCTTACACTCACCTCATTTTTACTTTTCTCTAAAACAAATCAGTCATTGGAGTGAAGCCCATCCCAAGCCTAACATGATACCTGGAGACTCTTGATTATGTCTACAAACACTCTCCGTTTACAAACAAAGTCCTATTAATAAGTACCAGACGTTAGGCCATAAAAATACGATTCGGGAGACCACTATTTAATTAATTATATCTTCTGTATTGTTTTATTATTCATTATACTTTTAGCTTTTTAATACTGAGATGATAAGAATATCAAAACTCCATTTATTAGTAAGTTCCTTGATATGTTTCAATTTTCAGATTCTTTAGTATCAGTCCATTGATAAAAATAATGTGTTTTTCTGGTAATTTAGTGGCTACTAAGGTTGGCTTACTATACCTCTACCTCATCTATAGATTTTTTTTTCCCACAAGGATGGTTCCTGTCACTGATTTCTTAGAATCTAAACTAGGTGCAGTATAAACTCTGGAAATATTGATACCAGTGACAATTACTATTTTAAAAGGAAAATGTTTTCTTTGTCCTGAGCGATCCTTAGCTTCTCTTCTATTCAGTGCTTAAGATTTTTATGACAGCTATCTTGTTATATTTATGTTTTATCTGAAATGTACACGAATCATAATTTTCACACATGCTTTTGATACATAAAAACACAACAGTGATAAGCATAATTCTGGTGCCTAAGTGTGTTAAATTCTCACTCCTACTTGGAACAAAATTGTACATCATGCATCACCTCCCATAGTTTTGTTTCCTGCTCTAATTACTCCAATTTACTCACTACAATTTTATCATAAAATTATTTTACAAAACCTGGCAATGTTTGCATATATGAGTCAATTTTTGATATGTAAGATGTTTAATTTTTTCACGCTGAATGTTAACCTCTATCATTTGGCAAGTTATAGAAACATAATTTTTTGTTTATAAGATAATTATAAGTTTCCTCATTTATATGATCATGTCAACAGAAATGATTTGTAATGTTTATTTAAAGTATCACTGGCTTCAAGTTTTAAGATAGGAAGAATTTTAAAAAGTACATTTTTAGAGTCAGAAATTGAGATACAAGAATCCTAGCACTTGTGAGCGGGGCACAGGTGGAATTTTGTGGGATCAAGGCCAGCCTGGTCTACATATAATGAGTTCCAGGCCTGAACGTTCTACACAGTAAGATCCTATCTCAAAAATCAAAACAAAGGAAAGAACAATATAAACCAAAACAAAGCAACAATGAAAAAATGTTCATGTTTAGATTTTATTCCTTTTTTGAAAAGAATATTTTAATTAATTCTTTGTCATGTCTACATATGATACATTTTAACCAAATAAATTCCACTTCCTCCGAACCTCTTTAACAAGTTCCTGTCTTTTCAAGTCCTCCTTATTTTAACTTTTAAATACCCCATTGACTCCAATTAGTGCTCCATACATGAGCATGGATATGGGACCATTCATAGGCACATGGATTATGTACCAGTGACCCACAGCTCCAAAGAACAACATTTTCCCCTTGCCCAGTACGCATCAACTGCCAGTAGTAGCTTCTTACCTAGAGGTGGGTCCTTATAACCTTCCACCATCAGTGATGGAATGCTAGGTAGCTCTATTTCCTGCAGATCTTGTGCAGACAGACACAGCTATTGTGTGTTTATGAGTGCAATGGTCATGCGCTGTCAAAAAGGCAGTCTTTTATAGTACTCTTTTACATCCTATCCTCTGAAACATAAATTCTTTTGTCTTCCCCTCCCATGATGTCCTCTGAGCTTTGAGAGTAGAGAGATTGACACACACACACACACACACACACACACACACACACACACACACATGTCAATCTCGCTTAGGGTTGAGCACTCAGAGGTCACTGGTTCTTATCACTTTAAGCAGCAATGAGTTTCTGCCTGTACTTCTGCCCAATAAAGGAAAAAAAAATCTGATCAAGGTTGAGAACAGCACTATTTTATTGGTATAATCATAAATTCCCAGAAGGAAGTTTGATACCATTTTCATTTAGTAAAACAACAGAAGTAGGGCCTTTGACAACCCCAGCCATGGGATTTTCATCAGGTTACAGAACAAGACATGAATTCCCTCCTCTGAAGTAGGCCTCAAATTCAAACATAAAACTGTTGGTTACTTTGTTGACAGTGACACCACTATTACACCAGTGGCCACAGCTTGACTGGGGGCCAGTATTGCAGCAGACACCGTCCACCACTGAGTAAGATCATTGCTGACCTTTCTCTCCAAGCAGTCTGCTTGCACTGTCCAACACTGTGAAAGCTAGCTTGGAGAGAGATTTCCAGGTCAATTCAGCTCACTTTCTCTATAGTCTGACACCAAAGTTAGCTGTGTTTTCAGCAGTAGGATTTTGTAACCCAGCTATGGTAAGCAAATAAGTCCAATGGTAATAGCCTGTATGGTTTTGGGGGGCCTCTGGGACCTCTCTGACCAACAGCTTGAGCAGAGGTCACGTCATACCTGACACTAAGATTTTCACTTAATAACTCATATCTTCTGAGAGAAATACTATATATTCATGTAGTTAGCTTACATTTGGCCTCATTTCACTAAAAAAGACAGATTTTTTAAATTAGCTAACAGAATAATGGGTTGCCATAATGCTTTTTCATAAATTCTTAGTTTTGTTTTATTGACCCATCTTTTCTCACCCACAACCCATCTAACTGCTCCATTCTCTGCTTAAAACCTTTAACCACAGCTGTCCCTCTCTTATTCTTTCATACGACAGAGATATTTAAAAATATCTCATCCAAAGGTAGCAAGATGGGTCAATAGGTAAAGGCACTTCATGCTGAGTCAGATGACATTGGTCCCCAGATCTCACAAGGTGGAAGGAAAGAACCAACTCCATCAAGCCATCTTCTGACCTCAATACATGTGTTTTGTCATGCATGTACACACACAAGAGCAAACATATGCAAATACAAAAAGACAATTCATTAAAGATTTCTCATTGTATGTTGTGGGCTTTGCTGCGTATTTTGTTTTGTTGAGTTAGTTCCTTTTTTTCCACAAAGTTCCCTTTTACATGTAAAAAGGATTCTAAGCAAGAATCATCCTAAATGTCACATTATGGAAAGGGCTTGGAATGATTCTTGGGTAAGATACCTTGATTATCAGTCACAACACATGAAGGTGAATCTGGTGATACTTTGGGATGTGTCTGTGGGTAATTTTTTTTATACTTTTTAAAAAATTTTATTTATTAAATTTTTTTTTAAAAATTCCTATCCAAATTCCCACTCCCTTCCCTACTCCCATTCATTCCACACACCCTCCCACCCCACCTCCCTCTAATCCTAACAGAGTATAGGGCACTTTGCTTTATGAAAGGTCCAAGGCCCTCCCTACTACATCTAGGCTGAGCAAGGTATACATTTAAAGAGAATAGGATCCCAAAAAGCCAGTACATGAAGTAGAGATAAATCCCAGTAATTTAACCAGATTTCCTGGTGACTTATGCATTAACAGGTTAGCAGACAGTTTTCAGGGTTTTTTTTTTTTTATAAATATTTATTTACTTGTGTTTGTGTATGTAAACAACTCATGATTACATTTGGAAATAAAGGAGGAAAAAGTCTTTGTGCAAAACAGCAACACAAGAAGATATTTTTGTAGGAAGGAAGTAAATCCAGCTCCTCTGGAAATCATCATGCCTGTGTTTAATTTTTTTCTAAATCCCTTATGAACCAGATGTAGCAGGAGGTTAGACCCAGAGACTGAGTGGAGGGTTATAGGTTCTAAGACTCAGAAGGCACCAAGTTAAGACTCGGGAAATTTCTTTTGTGCTTTTGTTGATATAGTACATTTCACAAGGTTGGGAGAATATGTTCTGTCACACAGATATCCATGTCATCAGTAAGGAGGCAGAAGGGTTTAGGGAAATTTCCCAATAACTCCTGGCTTACTGCTTAATGAACAGAATATTCCCTTGGGACTTTAGATGATTATATGGAATGGAGCACATGAATCATGTATTTTTTAAAAAATGTTTTATGTTAAGGAAATCCTTTCTTGAGTGAAAATGCAGGGCATAGTTTCATTCTTCTCTAATAGATAATGAATATACTTATATTTTTGGTGTGAGTACAGGTGAAAGTACAAGAATGTGGAGTCTGAGAATACTCAATCAGCATATATTAGTATGCCTATAAGTCTGAATGAACAGATTTTCCTCTCTTCCTCTTCTTTCTCGGTTGACCGATGTTTTCTGTCCCGCCCTGTCCTGCAGCCATTAAATCCCAAAGAAATCACACAGAGGTCTTCATTAGTTATAAACTGATTGGCCTAGTAGCTCAGATTTATTATTAACTCTTATAACTTATATTAGTTCATTATTCTTGTCTATGTTAGCCATGTGGCTTGGTACCTTATTCGGTGAGGCAGTCACATCTTGCTTCTTCTGTGGCTGGGTCAGTACAGTAGATTGCTTTCCTTTTCCCAGAATTCTTGTGTTCTCATCATTCCGCCTCTACTTCCTGTATGGTTGTCCTGCCTATACTTCCTGCCTTCCTATTGGCCAATTAGCATTTTATTAAAATACAATTGACAAGGTACAAACCATTGTCCCACAGCATTTCTCTCCCATTCTTTACAAGGTTATTATGGTCCATGGCTAAGTGAAGAGGTATGTATAACAATATTAGTTTATATGATATTAAAATGTAGGTTATCAAAAAAGCCTCGATCCTTACTATGAATAAACAGGATGGTGAAATTTAAAGGTGAGGGAGCAACGAGTGAACAAACAAGTGAGTTGGCCAGGGTAGTAGTTACAGTTGCCCATCTCAAAATGATATTAGAGCCCCAAGTAACTGAGAAGTTATTTCCTGGGCTATGATTCAAAAGTCTCAGTAGTTTAAGAAAACCACACTGGGTTATAAGCCAAACACATTGTAATCATAGTATATCTACTGAAATATTGGCACAAGGATATGTAAAGTATTTAAACCCCAGTTTCCTCATCTGAAAACCTAAGACCTGTGACATGAACTTCATTTATTGAAGCTCCAATTAAATAAAATGCTGTTCACAGCCAGATGTGGTGATATTCCTTTATTCTCTGTACTCAGGAAGCAGAGGCACATGGATCTCTAAGAGTTTGTGGCCAGTCTGGTCTACATACTTAGTTACAGGTCAGCCAGGGTTGCATAGTGATACCCTGTATCAAAAAACAAAAATGCTGTAGAAACTAGAGTATCTACTTTTTATTGCAGGGGTATAGGGGATTTGCATTTTATAAAGTATTGCATGTCATCCCTGTGTGGGAAGGCCTGCATAGTCTCACAATAAAGTTGTTCTGTTTTCAGAAAGAATGCAGTCCTGCATATATGGCTTAGAGAAAGCAATATGAAAGTATGACAAGTATAGTCAGAAGTAGCCAGAGGAGGGTTCTTGGTAGATTGTGTTAGAATTGTCATGTGTGATATGCAGGTCTGAATATTTCAGAAGTCAGAATTAATATGGAAGTGCTTTCATACAGTAAATTAGAATTCACTCTGGGGAATTTTAGCAACCAAGAAAGGAAGGCAGTTAATGTGAATAGAGCAATGTTTCTTTAAGCCAAGAGTTGTGTGTGTGTGCATATGTATATATATATATATATATATGTATGTATGTATAGTATATAGTATACTATACATATTCACATATGTATAATATTTTTCAGAATATTTGAAAAGGATAAACTGAAAATATATTCATGGTGTTTATTTTCATAATAATAAATAAACAAGAAGTAAGCATATAAACTTATATAACTATATGTTAGAAAGTTTTAAATACATTTAACTTAAGCCAACCACAATAACCACAAGCACAGCACAATACGCCTAAAGCAAAATCAAAAGAAAGGGGAATGGTATCATTTTTTTGAGAATTTCATGCATACATACAAGATATTTTGATCTGATTCATATAATCCTTTCCGCTCCATTTCTTCCTTTTCCATTCATTATTAGTCCATCATAATTTCATATATTCCCTTTTAAAACATATTGAGTCTATTTAGCTTTGTCTGTAGGGTCCTCTACTGGAGCACAGACAGTCTTGTAGAGGCATCATACATGTAGAAAAATGACTGTCTCTTGCCCAGAAGCCATTGTTGGCCAATAGTTCTTTAGCTAGAGATAGGGTGTCATTATCTTACTTCAGAATAACTCCATTTAACTTAGCTCTCTCTCTTGTTACTTCTATTACATTTTATATATACATTTAATTTATATATATAACACATAATATATAATATACACACATAGTGTGCATACACGCACAGAGAGATGTTTCTTATAGCAATAGGTTTCCATATGTCTTTGTCAAAGATTTACATGTTATCCTTCCACACACTCCCTGCTCTATTCCCTGCTCTCTTCCATATCACTAATCTACTTGCTCCATTAGTCCCCAGTACTCCATTCATATACACTTGTATTTTATCTCCCTTCCTTGAAACCTACCCTTCTCCCATGGGTCCTTACTAATAACTTCACTTCAATGGTTAATCCAATTTCAGCAGACATATCCACAGATTCAAATCCTGCATCTATATACAAGAGAGAACATACAATATTTACTTTTCATGTCTGAGTTACCTCATTTGTAGTGATTGTTTCTAGCTCTATCCATTACCTGCAAAATGCACAATTTTCATTTTTACAGCTGAATAAAGTTCTACCATGTAAATGCACAACATTTTCATTATCTATTCATCAGGTGATGGGAATCTGGTCTCTTTCCATTTCGTGGCTATTGTGAATAGAGTAGCAATGAACATAGATAAGCAAACATCTCTCGAAGGGTATTTCTTTTGGGTATTTACCTAGGAGTGGTATAACGTGATCATATGGTAGACCTATATCTAGCTTTATGAGAAGCCACATGGATTTCCACACTGGCAAATACAGTTTACAATTCTGCAAACAGTTCCCTACATGCATGCCAGCATTTGATATAATTTGTTTTATTTTAATTTTTCTTCTGGTATATTTTGGTGCATTCTCTTTAATCTTAGCCACTCTAAGTACAGTAAAATAAAATTTAAAGTAGATTTGTATTTCCCTAATGTGAAAGGATGCTGAACATTGAGGAAACATTTTTTTCTGTTATTTTGTCTTTCTTCAGGGAACTCTGTTTAATTCCCTGCCTCACTTTAAAATTTTGGTTATTTGTTTTCTTGTTTTATTTTTCTCTGTATATTCTAGAAACTAAACTTTAAGGCAGGGATTTTCAATGGTGGGTTGGAGAAGCTCTTTCTGGCAAGCTGAAACAAGATCAAAATCTGAAATAGGTAAAGGAGAAAGATGTGCATTTGTATGGCAGGACAACATTACAAACAAAGAGAATAGCTAAGCCAAAGGGCTCAGGTGGAGAACCTCATGTAGTTCAGGAATAGCATTATCAGAGTGATAACACCCCTCCCAGGCAATCTTTTTATAGGTATTCTTGATGATTTTTTTTTTTGCTGTCACCATCAATTTAAAATCCTTGTTCTAATTTCTTCTTATTTAGTAATGCTTAATGTATCAATATATGTGCTCATAACATGGGTGCATAAACACATTTATATAATTCATTGGCTATATGCTGCCTAATTCCATAATTTTATAATAATACTTTCCAGTTAATGATGTTTAAAAGGATGAGTGTGTTCTTATCCATGATGATATATGTACTGTAATCTGTTCAGAATAATTTCACTGATATTAGTGAGTCAATTATAGTATGTGTAGTAAATTGACAAGGTGACATTGTTATCTTCATGAGGTTTATATTTGGTGAGCATGCCATATGAAATATTTTCAATTAAGTCTTTCAAATAAATATAAAATAATAATACATGATTGGTCTTCTATAAATAGGATATCATTCTTGCTTTCTAATGGAAATTTTATAACAGCAACTTGAAATTTTACTTTAGTTACTTGAAAACTATAAACATATCTAAATTGATAACATTAGATTTTTCTATGTAACTATCAATATGCTTATTGTTTTTAGCTATATAGTTATTTATAAATAGATATCTATAAGTCATGAACAAAAATTTATTCTTATGTAATAGGTAATTAAATGTTACTTTTCTTATCTATGCATTGTCCAATTTTTAGTTTTCTCTGGTGGTTTGAATAAGAATGACTCCCATCAGCTCATATATTCAAAAGCTTTGTCACCAGGGAGTGGTAAAGACTTACAAGGATTAAGGTTGAGGCCTTGTTGGAAGTATTGTGTCACTGGTTATGTGCTCTGAGGTTTCAAAGGCCCATGCCAAGCCCAGTGTCTCTCTCTTGACATAAATATTGGAACTCTCAGCTCCTTCTCCAGCACAATGTGTACTGCCATGTTCCTTGTCAGGATGGTAATGGACTAAACCAAATTAAATGCTTTCTTTTATAAGGGTTGCCTTGACCATGGTATCTCTTCACAGCTATAGAGCACTGACTAAGACACTCCTTGTGATGGCTGTTTTATGTCAAATTGACTACATGAGGAATTGACTAAAAGCCTAAAATGTCTAGGCACACTTGCTCTACTCAATTAGTTCATTTGAAGTTGGAAAGCCCTCTTCTATTCTGGATCTTTGAGGTGGAAAGATTTACCTGTAATCCGAGCCACATCATCTGATGGAAACCTATATAAAAGACATGGAAGAAGGAAGCCTTCCCACCTTTGCCTGCTTTATCTTGCCCTCAATAGCAAGTCCAGGCTGTCACTGGCACTGGAACCTCTTTCTACAGGATTCCAGTATGTATTGAAGACCAGTTGAGGCATCCAGTCTTATGGACTGAACAACTACTGGATTCTTAGACCTTTTGTTCATAGGCATCCATTATTGGATTAGCTGGACCACAGCTTGTAAATCATTTTAATAAATCCCCTTTCTGTATATATAGAGAGACTCATTCTACAAATTCTATTACTCTAGAGAACCCTGACTAATAAACTTTTTTCTGACAATTTTGTTTAATTTTGACATAAATATCATGTTGATTTGAAAGTTCTTGTTTAGCTATGATCATTAGCCTCCTAAAGTTTCTCTGGAATTCTTCTATCCCATAAACAAGACATGTGTGTTCTAACTAATGAAGAAGACATGGAGTGGAGTTGGTGGGGAAGTGGGGAGTATTTATGAGGTGTTGGGGGAGGAGAAATCATGATCAGAATTTAGTGAATTAAAATATTTTCAATAAGAAAAGACGTTGAACACAAGGGAATGAGCTCTTTTCTCATTTAGTACCTTTCTAAATACAGTCTAAAATTTAGTTTTTACTGACATAAAAATAATGGCCAGCAATATACTAGTTAAAAGTATTTTTCTTCCATTATACTGAAATGGAAAATATCTTGTATACAGTTTTCAGCTGTACTTGTGTATATTATGAGTTAATAACTATGCATTTTGCTACTTTGTTTGACAATGGGAAGGTTAAAAACACATTTGAAAACCCTAAATTAATTTACATGAAAACAGATTTTTCCATATAACCATACCAGTCAGTAAAACGCTCTGCAAGGTAGCTGTAAAAGAAAGCAAGTGATCAGACACAGACCCTGGCCCGGACCTAACTTTCTGTGGATGAGTGTTCCCTTCTAAGTTTTTCAACCACTTTCTCAATAGTTTGGAAATAATATTGAAAGACTTAAAAAGAAACTCTGACTGTGTATGTGTATGTCTAATAGCTAAATGACAAATCCAAATAGGTCATTTTGTAGAATTTTGTCTCAGCTTATGTAGCTGTTTGATTGAGTTGTGAGTTCCTGAAAGATGATCATAAATACTCCTTAATGTTTGTTTATCTTGTGGAAATAAACTAATATTTTCAAATATCCTATCCTGCATGACTGCTATATTCATTTTACTTTCAAATTATGTATGGATAGTACCTCCTTGGTTATGTTCAATTTCTAATGTGAAATTGGTGGGATTTTGTTTTCAATAATTTCTTCCTAGGAAAATTGTATCTATAATATATCCTAAGTCACTGAATGTGTCTGAGTCCTACCTCAACCAAATGCAATTTGACACTAGACATAAGATATACTTTATTTATTTCTTTTTATACATCTTTAAAACTATCCTTAAAATCACTCTCTATGGGTATCTAGTTATTATATTTTTTTGATCTCAATACTCAAAGCCTTTTGACTTATACCTGTATTAAAATGAAAACAAACACTGCCAACTACTGTATTTAATTCTGTACTGATAGAAAAATATACCTCATTAGGAGTATCTTTAAAAGTCCATGGCCAGTTCTCGAAAGTCTGACAATGAATCAAATAGTGTCTTAATGAAATGGGCAGGGTTAGGGCATAGGAACACTTTTTTTGAATAATGTTCCTTAGGAAATTCAAATTTATTCCTGTCATAACTACTAAATGGTAAGAGAGCCAATGCTTTCACCTCTTCTAAATGTGGCATGATTTTCTTATCATACTATTTTATTTCTGCTTAAATTCCAAGTTGGTTTTTTTGTACTATCTAATCTGACAGCTGGTTATAAAACGGAAAATGTTGTTATTTTAAGTCAAATTTGTTGGAAGTAGAATTGCAAAATTTGCATAATCTGTCTCTTAGGTCCTAATACTGAATTAGGCAGAATACTTTTTGTTTCTCCATGTTTACATTTTGTGATGTCACCTATAGGCATCTGCCATAGAATTCTGAAATTATTTATTATTCTCTTTTCTAGCTTTGTCCAGATGTTCAGCTACAGGGTAGCGTTTCTGCCCAGACTAGTACAGCTGGTTAGAAGACACCACTAAATATGCACAGCATCTGTGCTTTGTCTTGGGAGGTTGAATTTCAATTAATTAAATGTGCAGCTAATTTAGAAAGATCTTGTTTCTTGGTTTAACTGACTGTGGAGCCAAACTGATTATTAAAGTTAAGAATGAACACTTTCACAGAAAGCATAACTCTATATAGATGCTTCCAATTTACTAATAGAATGAAAATATGTATCTTAATAAATAACAATACTGTCATTCTACCTGGAAACCAAGAACCCACTTTTAATACTGCTGGCAGCAAAACACCAACATTATACATCTTTATAAGATAACATGAAAATTAGTCTTATTTCTTTTTCTTGGAATTTATTTTAAGAGGGATCATTTCTTCTTGTATTCTCTCTGCTTCATGTTTACTTATATGGAAAACATAAAACAATGGGTCAAAATATTCATTTCAACAACATTTATTGAGCCATAATTAGTCAGATAGCAATTACAGCTTATATCACTTGTGATTACAATCGAGATGTTTAGATGAGTTTCTAGCTTCATATTCTGTTCCGATGTCTTTTGTCATTATTCAGGCATTCGAAAAATAGATTTTATGAGAAAAACCCATTCTAACAGCAAATGCTTAGAAAACCTTCTCCTGAACATCTGCAGCAAATTAAATAAGCTTGTAAATGTAATAAATAAGCTAACTTGAAAAGTACTAGGGAATAAGCAAAAGTTGATTTAGTTTGTTTTGGCTCACTAGAAATAATTCTATTTGTAATGGTTTTTGCATTCTCTGTATATACATGCCAGATACCTGTGTGCTACTAGGGAGCACTATACTCATTAGTTAAGAAGGCAGAACTGAAGAACAAGTTCAGTTTCCATAAGGAACATGAACCTGGAATTGTGTCGTGTTTGAGCACACAGATGCACAAAAGATCACCAAATTTTAACTTTTCCTCTTGTTGTCCTGTGGACTGAATCACGTCCTTCCTTCATTCATATGCTGAAACCCTGCCTCTTCCATACCATGATTATAAACTGGGCATTTGTGAGATGATTACCACTGGATGAAGTTGCACAGGAAGAGTGTTATTGGATAGAAGCAACAGCCATCAAAAGGTGAGGATGTCCTTATGAAAGGGAAAGACAGATCTAAGTTTTTTTTTTTCTCTTCCACTTAAGACCACACCCAAAAGACTTATCTCTAGCCCAGAGTGAAAGTCCTAGCTAGAATCTGACCATGAAAACCCTTTTCCTTGGATCTCCACACTTCAGAACTATGAGAAAATCGATTTCTGTGGTATATACCATGGTCTATTGTGTTTGGTTATTGCAGTCCCAATTAGCTAACGCAGGTTACTGTGACCAATGATGTAATCTTCATTATTGAACAGGTTATAAAGCTTCCTGTGACTCTAATACTGCTACAGGTTTATAGTTGATTTCAGCTTGCTGTGAAGTTGTCAGTACAGCTATGTAGAGAATTACAATGAACAGATGAGTAAATTGGCATCAACTTTATTCTTCAAGACAGTATATTTTATTTATCTTGAAGGCACCTTCTGGGATGCCACATTCAGGGAGAGTAGGAAGCAAGTCATCACCTGTGTATAGGACCCAGGGGACCTTTGCAGTTTCTCTGGAATTGGTAACGATATCTGACTTTTAAAAACAAGAGAAATTAAACTTTCCAGCATGTTGCTATTTGAATGACCTACTCCGTGGAATTACAGCAGCAAGCTAATCCTTTAGGAGCGATGGCTCTATCAATCTTTGGATTTTTCTAATGTGGAAGCTACTCAATTGCATCTCAGAAATCAGGGAGGTAATTACTCATGCAGACAGCACAAAATGAAAGAAAAAAATGCAAGTTCTGCTGAGTATTCCTTTTAGAACAAGCCTCGGAACAGGGAAAACAGCCTCTATAATCAGTCAAATCCCTGCACTAATTTTTCAGGTGGTGAAGGCTGGAGTGAGGATACATGCTGTGAAAGTTAACACCATGAAGTAGCTTTGAGTGTAGGCTAGGAGACAGAGAAAATAGAAGGTGTTTCTTGGGTTTAAGGAAGAGTTCTACTTGGGGGTATGGTTCAGTTGATAAGTGTACCAAGATTTAAGTTTAATGTGTCATCTGCCACAAGTCTCACCATTCCATAAATTAGAAATTTGTTCTTTTAATAAGGAATCATTCTTAAAATGAATCAAGGGTAAGAGAGGATTTAAAAGATACTGTCGTGGTAGATTTTAGGTTACTTTACACTTTCTCACGTCTCAAATTAAAACCATTTAAACCTCTAACTTAAACCTCCATGTCACCACAAAAGTTTTGTCATTTGACAAACTAAAACAGCTCCTGACTAAAGGGAGAGCCACCACTAACATCACAAGGTATGCTGTCAGTGAATGTGGATTATTTGATTGCGCTTTTAATATTGTGCACACATATGTGTTATATGTAATCTCTCCCTCCTATTCAAACTTTCCCATTTCTCAATCAGCTCTGAAATATTTTCTATTTCAGTTATGTGTTTGAATACTTATCTAAAATTGGCATACATCATTCTTCACAGGGAAAATCCAGTTAAGCAACTTGTTCAGTATGTTGTCTAAGGTCATATGCATTCTGGATGTGTAAACTAGTAGTTGTAGCTTTTTGTTTTTTAGAGATTAAACCATCATTCATATTGCCAGCCATATAAGAAGAAGTTTATATCATAAATATACAAAAATGATGCAATTATATTGGGTTGTTAGTCTCTGAGTGTTTCCATATCTAGAGAGCAAGGATAGAGAATATATATGTTCTTCCTCTGTATAAATGAGCTAACTATACTCTTACATTTGTTACTTTTGCAAGCATTTAAGAAGACTTTGCAGCATTCAGTTAAGAAACACAAATGGAGGTGAGGGCTCATCATGAGGACTGGACTTTGGTGTGACCTATAAATCCGAGATTTTGAGGTTTTATTTTTTATTCATTTTTTATTGAAAATAGATTCATTTCTCATACAATGTTCTGACCACATTTCCCCCTTCTTCCACTCCTTCCTACTCCTCACCCCCTCCACTCTCCCCCATCTACTCCAGCTTTATTTCCTTTCAGAAAAGAGCAGGCCTCCAAGAGACTACAACCAAACATGACAAAACAAAATATAATAAGATAAGGCAAAAGCCATCATGCTGCAGCGGGACAAAGCAACCCAATGAGAGAAAAGAGTCCCAAAAATAGGCAAAAGAGTCAAAGATACAACTGTTCCCACAGTTAGGAATCCTAAAAAAACACCAAACTAACAGCCACAACATATATACAGAGGATCTGGTGCAGACCCCTGCAGGTCCCATGCATGCCTCTTCACTCTCTGTGAGACCATTTCAGTGTTCCTTAGTTGATTCAGTAAGCCATGTTCTCCTGGTGTTCTCTATCCCAGCTGACTCCTACAATCTTTCTTTTCCCTACCCTATTTCTATTCCACTAGCTCTGAGGAGAGAGACTTGATAGAGACCTCTGATTTAAATTCTCTCTCCACATAATGTCTGGCTGTGGGTTTCTAGATCTGCTCCTATCTAATACTGGATAAGGCACTGATCTATGAGTAAAGTAGATTGCTATTAAATCAAGTCGCTGATTTTTTTATAAACACCAGTCATGTTTGGTTCTACTCTAGGTCTCAGTCTTCAGTTCTTTGCCACCCTTGCAGTGTCAGGGATGGGCCCCCTTTCACGGCATGAGCCTCTAGTTAAATCAGACATTGGTTGGCCACTCTCAGAAGTTCTGTATCACCATTACCCCAGCACATCTTGCAGGCAGGACAGATTGTCAATAGCTTTGTGGCTGGGTTGGTGTCCACATTGCTCTTTCAGCAGCCTGCAGAGAGTACTTCCTTACACCAAAGAGATGTAGGGATCAAAGCTGTGTGCAGGGACAAGCTCAGCTTCTCTATGATCAATGAGCTGTGTGGATGTTGTCCTTGGCAATGGGGCCCTGCTCTTAGTTTGTAGAGAGCGACCCTTTGTCCTAGCATCAGCTTGTGTTGTTAGGGATCTCTATGGGACCCCACCACTCAGCCAAGTTAACCAATTGCATCTCAGTTCTGCCACCAGGGGCCTTGTCTGGCTGCAAGAGATGGCCTGTTTAGATTCCATGTCCCTATTCTAGGAGACCTCAAAGATTCCTGGAAGTTGCCACTGTACAAGGTTTCACCACTATTTTTCCCCCTGAAGAGGTTTCTTTCTCTATGTGCTTTGTTAGATGTACTGCTATGTCCAACAACGGATACTCTAAAATGTTATAGAAGTAGAGCACAATATTAAAGTGTTAATTTGAACAATAAGTCTACTGATAAGGGAGAACCTTAAAGTAAGCATGAGGGTTACTACTTCATCCATGCTTGACACAGATTAATCTGACTTTCTGAGGCATGGATACTAATGATACATGATGATAAATGAAATACATGATGTGAGCAGTAGTTCTGATAGTCCACACAAGAAGTAGAAAACAACTCAACCAACATGCTAGCAAAGGGATCATGAAGGAATGTATGTGCAAGACAGGCAAATGGGGTGCATACGGTCTAAGCACATTATACACATACATGAGAACATTCTAATGAGTGCCATGTACAAATAATATACACTACTAAAACATAGATTTTGGGATTGAAGTGGTTTGAATGAAAATGGCCCCTATAGGCTCATGGGGAATGGCATTATCAGGAGGTATGATCTAGTTGGAGTAGATATGGCCTTGGTGGAAAAAGTGTACCACTGGGGGTGGGCTTTGAGGTTTTAGATGCTCGAACCAGGAGTTGTGGCTTATTCTCTCTTCTTGCTACCTAAGGATGTAGAATTCTCAGCTCCTTCTCCAGCACCATGTCTACCTGAGCTCTGCCATTCTTTCCACTATGGTGACAATGGCCTAAGCCTCAGAACTATAAGCCAGCCCCAGTTAAATTCTTTCCTTTATAAGAGTTGCTGTGGTCATCGTGTCTGATCACAGCAATAGACCCTTAACCTAGATGGGGTCAATTACACAACTGAGAATAAAGGTAAGAAAAGGGTGTGAATCTTACTTTGGAAGTATCAAAGTAGAAAAAAATGGTGAAAAATACAAATCTCATTTGCTTTTAAAACTAGGAAACTAGGATCAGCCATTCAGAGGCACACTTGGAAGGTATTTGCAGTACATGTGGGAGTGAGGCAATGCAAATGATCTTGTTTCTTCAACAGGAGAAAGCAGAGATGAGAGCCTTGTGGGCAGCGCGTTAGCAAATGGCTACACTTCCTAGAGGTCAGTATTTAAAAATGGCTCCTCTTACATCATAGAAACTGGGAAAATGTTTTCAAGGAAATTTAGTTAAAATAGTTCAAGATTCAGAGACAATTAAGAGAACAAGAACTAGCTACATGGAACATACGCCTATAATCTCAGCATCTCAGTGTCTGCATCAGGAAGATTATTAGCTTGAGTGAAGGTTATAACAAGACTCCGTGTGAGAAACGGAACGACAATGAAGATCCCTGGAGGAACCTAATTAAGCTTCTTTCCTCATCCGTGTGTAGGTTCCATGTCAACTGTATTACTGTGTCTGGTTCAACATTTACCACCTGGATTTTCAACTTTAACTTATTTTGTTGTTTCTATGTTGTAAAAAAAGAAATGATACAAGCCAACAAATGACCTGAGAGACTTCTCCTCTCTTTAATCTCTCTCTCTCTCTCTCTCTCTCTCTCTCTCTCTCTCTCTCTCTCTCTCTCTCTCACACACACACACACACACACACACACACACACACACACACACACACACACACACTTAGCCTCTAAGTTGAGAGGATATAACAAGTACCTTTCCAGTTAGAAGCGAAACAATGTGGGCATCACTAGGATGCTCTGAGGCCACGTCTTCCTCCACTCAGAAAACATTCACTTCTCCTTTACTCAAAAACAAAGTGGTATCTTTGGTAGGAAGAAAAAACATATGCGTGCCCTCCAGAGTGAAACTTCTGTTCAGTGGGAGAAAGCAGTGAAAAGCTTGTCCTCTCACTTTCCATTTTTACTTTAGAAAACACAAATGCCTTTTGATGTCAAAATTAAAAAAAAAAGGCTGGTATTTGAATAGAACACATTTTTACAGCCTGGAAATGTTCAGTTCAGTCATATGAGGACACCAACACTAAGACATCACCCCTCTCTTCCTTACTTTTTCTCAAAATCTTAACATTCTTTGTTGAGAGGGTGGGCAGGAGAAAGGAAAGCACCTGGGGAGGAGATGGACAATGAAATTGCATTGTGTAGTCTGATACATTCTCTTAACCTGCTTCCTTCAGCATTGGGATAAAACAAACAACACAATGGTGCACTCAGGTTGGAAAACAATGGTGGTGTCAGCTATGAGCATCCTTGTAACTTAAATGTGAGTCTCAGGAAAGCTAAATCACTCCTTGTCAGGGGTCACTCTCAGGGAGAGGGAGAAGGCACATGTAAGAATTCCAGATGCATGGACTCTCTTTAATCTTCATATAAAGCTTAGAGCAACTCTCAAAGTCAAAAAAGAAACAGAAACTTCATGGTTTTTATTTTAGAATTAGGAGCCTATATATATCATTATACATTGCTTCCCCCAAGCCTTTCCCTTTTTTTCTCCCCCACCCGATTGTCCCTTTGTTCCCCACAGAGTTTGCTTCCTGTTTATATTTGTCACACACACTTCTCCCTCCCTTTCTTTCTCTGACACACACACACACACACACACACACACACACACACACACACACACACCCGTCTAAGTTCTGCAGGAGAGAAAATACGCAAGTATTTAGTTTCTCTCCCATTCCTTTCTGCTTTACCTGCTCCACTCGGTACATCTTTCTTACTCCTCATGGTGACCCTTAACTTTCACATTCAGTCTTCTCAGGTTTTTACCATACCCCGTTGAGATATGTTAAAATTATTCTGTTTGGGAACTAGAGAGATGGCTTGGGAATTAGGAGCACTAACCGCTCTTTCAGAGACTCTTATTAATTCCCAGCACACACATGCCAGCTCAAAAACTGTCTGTAACTCTTGTTCTAGGAGATCTGATACCCTCCTCTGGACTCCATACACACTGAGCACACGTGGTGCACAGAGATGCATACAGGCAAAGCAATCATACACGTAAACTAAATATATATATATATAATTTAATGGTTTTTGCTTGTTTTTGTGATATTTTGCTCATATTTGTTGATTTTTGACAGTATAAAATAAAAAATAAATTTTAAAAGCTTTTCATCTTAAATTATATGTATACATAAATGTGTATATTTGATGTGCTTGTGTACCGTCAGAGATCAGAAGAGGGTGTTGGATCCCCTGGAGCTGAAGCGACAGGAGGTAAATACTGAGAACAAAACTCAGGTCCTTTGGAAGAGCAGCACACATTTTTAACTGCTGAGCCATCTCTCTAGCACCAGAAAAAAAAATGAGTTTTTGAAGTACACTTAAATATTTCTACACATGGCTAGTCGTCCTTTTTAAAATATTTTAATCGTGAAGCTAAAATATTTCCATTAACTAAAAAGTTATTTTCAAAGTTAAACTTCGAAAGTCTGAACTGCAGTGTTCTGGGTCAACTACTGTATCATCTTTCAGCTTGGCTGCGAGAACTGCACAAGGACTCAGGCAGATGACAAGGCTGTGGAGATTGAAGCTTAAAGCTATTTCTCAACTACTCATTACACATGGGGAGAATTCGGTGTTTAGGTCAAAGGGGGGGGTAACAGATGTAAACTTATTTTAACAAATGTCATAACCATATGCTTATAGAAGCCCCCCAAATCTGTAGATAAATTACTCGAGTTAACAAATTAAGCAGGGTAACCAGATACAAGGTCAATTTATAGAATTACTTATGATTCCATTCATCAGCAACACTAGAAATCACAGAAATAGGCTTGTGGAGCTAGTAACTTCAGAGCACCTGAAGGTCTAATATTTTGGAATAAATATTAAAAAGGATGTCTAAGTCTCCACAGCAAAACATGATTAAAATCTCAGTGACAAGAACAAAATAAAAGTTACACAAGTGAAAGTGTGTGTCTACGAACTAGACACTTTGGCGTATGATGGTATGACTTTGACAGGTTTTGGTTTGCCCGCAAAGGTGTCTTACAAGCTGGGAATGTTGATAATATGCATATATAATTATACAGTTAGGAGCAAACTGACAGCAGCCGATACGAAGTTCTCCATAGAGGAGGAACTTTGCCTGCTTGTCTAGGGAAAGAAGGCAGCAAGGTGGAGTGACAGCGGAGCTCCGAAATCCTCTAATGTCACAAATGAGTGGATATTTGGGAAAAGGCAAGAAGATAACCATCAAGGGAATAATAAGCAAGGGATGAGATAAAGGAACCAGGGACAAGGCAGAGGTTAGTGCCATTACCAAGGTGAGTGCAGACATCGCGCAAAGAACGTGGAATTTCCCTGTGAAAGGAGAAAGATTTGGTCAGTAGTGTGTATTATATAAGAGGGTTGATAGATTGAATCAGTAAAATATATATTATTATTAAACAGTCAAGAACATATTCATGTTGGCTATTTTATAGTTTGTGAGCCACTTATGAGCTGAACTGATGCAAATATTATGAAAAAGAAGGGTCGATTTTGATATAGGAGCAGTAAGTGGGAGACATTCTTGGCAGCCAGAGTATCATAGCTAAGGTGGACAACAGCCTCTGCTCAGGGTAACCCTAACAGAGCTAGTTTTGTTGTTATTGGAGGCCAGCTTCCATTTTGTTGACAATGATTCTGCTTATTGTTATTATTGCATTGGTTGGAAAAAAAGTAAAAATAGATGACTCCTTTTATTTTGCCAAGTATCGAACCTTTTGTTGATAGCTTTGATAAAATCCTCGTTCAAAATATGAAAACAAAACCAAATTATCTGGGCTATGCACATTGCCTCACCCACTTCTTTCATGAATCTCATGTCCTTGGTTTGCCCTTGGACCACTGACTCTCTGTTCTCTTTCGTTCCCAGAGATATAGCTGGAATACTCCTTGTATTTTGGCTTCCACATGGAAGCCCAACCAATAGTATTTCAACAGGAGAGGGGCTAATGGGAGGAGAGTGTGGGCAGCTGCTGTTGACTCTGCAGGCTTGCATGGTGGTTGTCCACACCCACCCACAAGGAGGTAAAATCCTGTTGTAGAATCCTTAGCTATGTGCCATCTGTTTTCTCCCTGCTCCATGACTAATGTCCTATCCACATATGCATGACGATGCTTTTCTCCTATGTAAAAATACATGGTTTTTGTAACAATAATTACCATTTTCATCTTAAGCTTCTTAACATCTGCAGAGAGAAAACAAGAAGCTTTACTTTAGAAAAAAAAAAAAGACAAGACCAGCAAAATATTTAGCTTGGCATTCTCTAATTTTTTTAAAGTTATGGTTAAACAAAGCAAAACATCTGGTAACTGGAAACAAATGCTTGTTGTCAATTCTTTTTTCATTTATGTATATTCATTAAATACTAGCTTCCTACCACAGTTGGAAAAGAAGGAATACTCATGCTTCTTTTACATTTACATACCATGATATATGGAAAAGGAAAAAGAGGGGATGATGGCTACAAAAGCGTGTGTGTATTTTAAACCAGTTACTTAAGGCAAGACCTGGGAAACTGAGCAAACAAAAGGAGAGAGCATCAGACAGGGTGGTCCTATGTGTCATTAGGTGGTAATGAAGCAACTGTTTTTATGCTATGGATGCTTACTTCATGAAAAACTTACAAAAGATTCTATTTAGTTACTAAAGAAGTAACAAGATACATCTATTTTAGTGAGATGTATTGATTCATGGGACTATGTATTCTTTTTTATTGTTAACTGTTAAAGTTAGCATAAAAAGCAATGAGCTTCATTATAGCATTTCCATGAATTGTTCTATTTGCCCTCCTTGGAATGTCTTATGCTCCGCTTCTGGCTGCTTCTCCAGTCTCCTTAAGCACTGCCTCTTCTGCTTTCAGGTTCACAGGCTACATTATCTTTTGTTTTCTCCTCTTTTTCTCTTCTCATTATCATCTTTCTATTTTTATTACATATATATATATAGACACATTCACACATGTATATGATAAAATATTTTATTGTCATATATTCTTTGTGTAGAGTACTAGGTTCCTCAAAACACTTAAATAAAAATATTTTAAATATACATTAAATATATTCCTTCTGTATGATCCTCCCTTCTCCTTTCCCACCTCTCCTCACTCTGTTAATTCTCTGCACACCTTTGCTTCTACTTTTATGTCACATATAATGCATACTACATTTTATGTATCTAATATATACATGCATACATGTAATTATAAATACAGCTTCCACGTATGAGAGAAAACATGGTAGCTTTCTTTCAGAATCTGGTTTATCCTACTTAACATAATGATATCAGTTCAACACACTTTTTCAAATGTCATGATTTCAATTTTCTTTATTACTTAATAAAATTCCGTTGTGTATATGAATCATATTTCCTTTATACATTCATCCTGTGATGGGTTATTAGGCTGTTCCATCCTTAAATTATTTTTTATAACATAGCAACAAACCAGATGGGTAAGTATTTCTGTGTTATATTAAATTCCTTTGAGTTAATACCTAGGAGTATATAGCTGAATTATTTTGTAATTCCACTTCACTTCCTGGAAGACCATCAATATTGTTTTCCTTCATAGCATGACAAGCTTACATCTCCAACTGTGTGAATAGGGGTTTCCTTTCTCCTTCATCCTTAGCAGGAACTGTTGCCTTTAGCTTTTACTTGATTTCCGTGTGACGGGGGTAAAATGGAATCTTAATGTAGTTCAATTTGCATTTCTGTGGTTGCTAAGAATATTAAAAACTTGCAAATAATTATTGTCTATTTACTTAAGAAATTTTATAGCACTCGTTTGTGTGTGTGTGTGTGCAGGTGTGTGCAGGTGTGTGCAGGTGTGTGGGTGTGGTTATCACAGTAAACACATAGATGCCAAATGATAATTTGATAGAATCAGTTCTCTTCTTTTACTATGTAGGTCCTGGGGATTGAACTCAGGTCATCGGGCTTGGAGGCAAGTACTTTTATGCTCAACCATCTTAATAGACCATTATTGGCCATTGCTTTGGACAACTTTCTGTTTAGTTCATTAACCTATTTGTTAACTGAAAGCTATCATTTGGTGTTTAATTTTTGAAGTTCTTTATATATTTTAATATGAATCCCTTAACTGATTTATAGTTGTCAAAGAGAGTCCTTCCCATTCAGTAGCCATCTCTTCCTTCTGTCTCTTCTGCTATACAGAAGGTTTTTAGTTTCAAGAAATCCTATTTGGAATTTTGGGAATTATTTGTTATGCTGTTAGGAAGGTTCTTAACATGCTTTATATCCTATATCTTACACTTATCTCAACATGCTTGCCTAATTTTTAGCAGAGTTTGAGATATAAATCTAATTTCATGCTTTTATATGTTGGATAACATTGTCCAAATTCAGTAGCTGTAACTGTAATTTTATTTCTGGATCCTTTCTATTATACTAAATTGGTCTACTCATCTCTTTTTGTGCTAGCATTGTGGAACTATGGCCTGAAACGTAACTTAAGATCAGGTATAACAACATCCTCAGCATTAGCCTTTCTATTTAAGGTTGCAGTGGTTGCATAGAGCCTTTCTAATTCTATTTCAATGTTAACTTTTTCTCCCAGATTTGTCAAGAATGTCATTGGGACAGTGTTCAATCTGTAGATAATTTTCAGTTATGTAGCCATTTTCACACTATTAATTCTCCCAATTCATGAACATGGGCAGTTTCTCACCTCTTAACATCTACAATTTCTTTCTTCTGTGTCTCAAAATGCCTCATTGTAAATGTCTTTCACCTCTTTTATTAGATTTAGTGTTAGTCTTTTAAGAATGCTATTGTGAGGAGGTATTTCCCCATATTTCATCCTCACTGTTGCTGTAGTGAAAAATCGCTGAGTTTCCCCATTTATGTTGATGTTTTGGATTTTTCTGCTATGTAGTAAGTGTTTAGTGGAGAGAATAGGCACCCTGTGTCATTTCAGACGTTAGAGGAAACGCTTTCAATTTCTCTCCATTTAGTATACTGTTATCTATAGATTTGCTGTATGTGGTTTACCCTGTTGAGATGTCTTTCTTCTATTCCTGGTTTCTTCAGGGCTTTTGTTGTATAGAGAAGGTGATCTTTGATGAAAGTCTATTTTGTGTCTATTGAGATGATCATGTGATTTATGTTCTTAAGGCTATGTATTTGGTAATGCTTACTGATTTGTGTATGTTGGATCAATCTTGTGCTCCTGGAATAAAATCAACTTTGTCTTAGTGCATGATCTTCCCATGGAAAATGGTCTGCAGTTTTCTTCCATCATTTGTCATGTTTTATTTTTTAATCTGGTTTTGGTCCTAGGTAACATTGGATTCCCAGAATGAGTTTTGTAGTATTATTTCCCTTCCTATCTAATGGAACAGTTTGAGAAAGTGTTGGTGTAAAGACATTTCTTAAAAGTTTGGTGATGTCAGCACTATATCTACCTTGTCCTAGACTTTTCTTTGTGTTGAGAATTTGAATTACTATTTTGATCTTATTGTATATTATAGGTCTATTTAAATTGTTCAGATCTTCTATATTGAATTTTGGTAGGCTATGTGAATAACATTCCTAAATGTTGGAATGTAAGTTTTTATTTTATCTATTTTTTACTGAATATTATACAAGTTCCATTTTCCTCTATAACTTTGTTAATTTGGACCTTATTTTTTCTGTTTGTTGGTTTGTTAATATTTTAAATACACAACTCTTTAGTTGATTTTTATATATTATACTTTTTGGCCCATAGTTCCTTAATTTATGGACTAGTCTTATTAGTTCTTGTCATCTACTAGTTTTTACTTCTGGTATTTTAGGGACATGAGATGAATCATTAGATTATTTGATATTTCTCTGTTTTATTTAATTACTTTTATTTATTTATTTATTTGTGTGTGTGTGTGTGTGTGTGTGTGTGTGTTTTACAGTGCATATGTGAAAGTCTAAGGATTGTTTAACAGAAGCTGATTCATTCATTCAGCTATATGGGCCAGGGATCAAACTCAAGTTGTCAAGGCTTAGTGTCAAGGACCAAACTACACAACTGTAATATATATATGCAGAGTGCCTAGGTCAGTCCATTGCAGGCTCCCTAGTTGTCAGGTCAGTCTCTGTGAGCTCTTATGAGCCCAGGTTAGTCAATTCTGTCAGTTTTCTTGTAGTGTTCTTGAGCCCTCTGACTCCTACATTGTTTCCCCCCTCTTCTGCAGGATTTCCTTACAGATTTTAATATTTTTTTGTTTGGAAATTTTGGAAGAATGAATATATTTCAAGAAGAGGTTCTCTAATTTCTATTTGGGGTTCTAAATGTCTCTTCTGTCTCAGTATCAAATTTTTTTCTGTTTGGTCAATTTTCTATTGTAATTTCTATCAAATAAACTATACCTTTTGACTTTGTCGCAGTTCCTTCTCGTACCTGGTGAATTATTCTTATTGTATCCCAGACTGCAAATTTGGTCCTATTCATCATTTTTTCTTTGTATATATCTGACGTATTATTATCTCAACTTTGTCCTCTACTTTTGAAATTCTTTCTTCTGCTTTGTCTTATCTGCTGATTTTGGTTTCTGTTGTGCTTTTCATTTGATTGATTGGTTCTTTTATTTTCAGAATTTCTACTTGCTCTTTTGTGTGTGTGTGTGTGTGTGAGAGTGTGTGTGTATTTCAATTTCCTCGATAAATTTTTCTCCATGCTTTTGAGCTTCTCCTCCAAGTTATTTGTCCTCTTACTCCCCTTGGTACCTTTTTGCATACATCCTGAACTTACTTTCTTGCTTTATTTCATCTATTATTTGAGCTCTCTACATGGTCCTTGATGCTTTCTACAAGTAGTATTCTGAATTCTTTCTTTGCCATACTATCCATATTAGCAACGTTAGTTTCTATCATAGGGAGTTGTGTGGTTGTGTTGGGTAATGATGGGTTCCTTATTGTTTGGGATACTTGTTGGAATGAATGTACCCCCCCTTTTAACTTTTGGCCTTTTTCCTACTCTTTTCTTCTTTCCTTCCCTCCTTCCTTTCTTTCTTCCCTCTCTCCCTTCCTTCCTTCTTTTCTTCCTTTCTTCTTTCCTTCCTTTCTTTTTCTTTTTTTAAAACAGAAGCCCTCTTTTTAGGTTTTGTTAGATAATAGCAGTATTTCCAACCCTTCTCTGGGCGGAAAGATATTTAATACAAGTGGAGATACACTTTCACATTTTGATGTATAGCCAAATTGCCTTTTAAAAAATTGTGCATGGCTAAATAGCAAGTGCACATTTAAGAAAATCCAAACACATAGGTTCATAAGATAAAATTGCGGAGGTTCGTATTCTTAAACTCATCATGTTAGTCAAATTGCTAATTATCATGTAATTATTTCAGGGACACAGGTGAACCAGACTTTCTCAGAATGAATCTTACAAAAATGCTACCTATTTCTTTCCTAGTCTCCAATCTCACTTCTCAGAATAGCAATTATTAATAGCAATATGTTCATAAGTATTATATATTTTAAAACCAGTGTCAAGTGGAGACTACTGTACAAAGTTTATTCTTTCAAGTTAATGTTATATAATAAAATTTTACCAAAATCATTCCTTATTGAGTTGTAATATTCTACAGAGTGCCAAATCCTAACATAAACAGCTATTTCTCTTTATTATATATTAATGTTTCTCCTTTTTCAGTTCAAATAGTGCTAGAGTAAAGATCTTTGGCTAGTAACCTGAAGATGATATCTGAGGATGAATTAGAGGATTGATACTGAACATACACTTATTTTCAATGTTATGGGTAGTAGCATATTGGTCTTTGACAGGATATGTTCACCTAGTCTTGTAAATATACCTTTTCTTCACTAATTGGCAAATTAAAACATGTTAAATTCTTTCCCAATATGGAAAATACTGATGTTTTAATACTATTAATTTTCATTTTTTTCACTAAATGTCAGAATGGGTATGTTTTTAGTATATCTACTAGCTCTTTGTAGTATTGCTTTTGCAAGTTGAATTTGTCAGATGGCATTATTTCTATTACATATTCCATTTATCATGAAATTACTCTTTCACCATATGCGCTGTCAGAGGACCTCATATTTTCATTGTGGAGACTGAGGTGTACTTGTTTTTATTCATTTAATGATAATTAATGTACAGACTCATCATTTCATGAAGTCAGTAAAATGTGGTAGTATATAGCAACTTAGGAAATGGCCATAGTCAATTCAGGAACATAATAACACATCTGGAGTTCACGGTATCAGTGTTCTGAGTTCTGAGCCCTTTATTTCGTTGCAGCCATGTGACATCTTCTGATGCTATCATAGGCATAATTGCACTGCTCAGGTCTCTAGCCTTTTCTTCTAAGGCCACTTATCATGGTCATGGGAACTTCCTCATGAACTAAGTACTTGTCAAAAGACTCATCTCCAGATCCCATTGCTTTGAGAATGGGATGGTAATAGCATCTCTGAAAGACCAGCTCTCAAGGCTACTCTCAGGGTTTGAAGAAAACCCCACAGTGTAGTGTAATTGAACTTAAGGTTTTTATTTTCAGAAGGGTACAGCATAAAGTAACACACATGCTGTGCTGTTCTGGAATGCTCTTTACTATTCTGTCTATTTTTCTGTCCTCTAATCTTCTTCTACATTCTAATTCTTCCTATTTCTCCTTTGTTTAAGTTCTCCATTCCATTTTTCTCCAGTTTCAATTCTTTCTTGCATCCTTGTTCATCTAGCTTAAATACACATTATACAGGAGCCTTGAGGCAATAAGAAAAAAAGTTACAAGGATTATACCTCATTGGTCATAGCACATAAACAATAAGATCAGAGGCATTTACTATGGCAAGGCAATGTTTTAAAGATTCTGCTGTAAGACTGTGACCAGACCCAGCAGCACAGTGCCTGGTGAGAAAAGCTGCAAGACATAGGTTTTTATCAGCCAGACATGACAAACAAAGAATTGGCATGAACTTTTTTATGTTGTTTTGTGTTAATAACCGTGGTTAGACATCTGCAACTATGACCTGTGCTAATATGTAAAGTTTTTAGCTTATGATCCATTCACAAAAAACATTCAGTCCAGTTTGAACTTGATCTGAATTAAAAATGAGCTAATTATGTATAGTTTGAGTAAAACGAACAACACAGGCTTTTAAGCATCATACAATACTCATGGGACAATAGATCTCATTATAAGGCATATCCTAGTATATTTCCTATATATTAATATTATACAGATTAATGATAAGTCATCTTCCTGACCACCCATAGATATATGTGCTCATAAAATTGAGATGCAATCATGAGATTACATGTACACATCACATGAGATTATACATTACAATACAGGTACTGGGGAGACACCATAGCTGCTTTTGCAAATGGTAAATTACAGAGAGAAGCAACAGTTTCCAGGGTTGGTGTTTCCACAGGCCTTTCCCAGATGGGTTTCTCCTCCATTAGAGAATCATTCCTCTGATGAGTTGACATTTGAACACTAGCTGTCACCTACTGCAACTTCCACAGCTTTCAATAGGATCAATCATATATATATATATATATATATAAACTGTAAAAGAACATAATGTATCCACTGCAAAAACTGTACGGTCTTTGTATTAATACATACAATGAACAACAACAATTTATACACAAATGACTTAATAGCATGTCAAGCACCAAGATGGAAAGTCTAAATGACTCAGGCGTTGACAGGAGCACCTATTGAAATTGGTCTATGTACTTTGGCTTCTCTAACAGCAGAGTGACATTAGAATATGTGTGCTGCTCATATAGAAATTCATGGTTTCAAGTGTGAGTTATGTGGTAAAGGTGTGTTGTCTTCTATAATGTCACTTTGCAAAACTGCTGTGATACATGCTGCTGACTGAAGCAGTGACAAGGATTCACATAATGACAGGAGAAGGCCTTGGACAAGGTTGCCTAATGGGAGAAGTAACAGAGAAGTCCAACTCAATTTGAAAATCAAAATATTGTAAGATTCCTAGGTATCAACTGTATCAAGTTGAGGCATCAAAGAGTTATATGTTGTTTGATGTTTGGACAACATCACATTTACATCGACTGTGGTACTTTATACTGTTTAACTCCACCCCCAGTGTTGGGGGCCAATTGCAGTAAGAGGCATGTGGGCTGTGTCCTTTAGTCGGACTCCCAGCCGCCAAAATAATTACACAGAAACTGTATTTATTTAAACACTGTCTGGCCCATAAGCTCTAGTCTCTTTTTGGTTAACTCTTACATCTTAAACTAACCCATATCTAGTAATTTGTGTATTACCACGGGGTCATGGCTTACCGGGAAGATTCTAACCTACGTTCATCTCAGGCTGGAGAAACATGACATCTGTCACATTGTCTTTTCTATCCCAGCCTTCCATTTTGTTTACTTCTCCCATCTAAGGGCTGTCCTATTAAAAGGCCAAGGCAGTCTCTTTATTTAACCAATGAAAGCAACACCCCAGTCCTGTTTGTGTCAGGACAAGCTGTTTTTTGTGGGTTCTCTAACTTGATGTGGGACGTCCTTCTGGATATGTGTTGCTTACTGGTTGATGAATAAATCTTATTTGGCCAAGGTCTTAGCAGAGTAAAGCCAGGCAAGAAATATGAACAGAGATAAAGAGAGAGAGTGGACAGTCAGCGAGATGACTGTAGCTGCTGAAGAAGAAGGAAACACTGGAACCTTATCGGGAGGCCACAGTCTCTTGATGATACACAGACTAATAGAAATGGATTAATTTAAGATGTAAGAATTAGTTAATAAGATTCCTAAGCTAGTAGGCTAAACAGTATTGAAACTGATATAGTTTTTGTGTGATTATTAGGGTCTGGGAAGCCAGGAAATGAATGAGCAGTCTCTGTTTACACTGGAATCTAGTCAAAATTTGGGGACATTTTTGAAAGTGGAGACTATGCTTTTAACAGAATTAGAGTATCATAATTAATGAGTAATTTATCCTTTTAAGGCTTCAGTAGGTTCTGTTGCTAATATTTTACAGCCTGACAAGAACAAAACCCTATTTTAAGGTACATATTTATCTATCTGTATTCAGGGCTGTGTTTTCAAGTATAGTTTCATTTACACTTTGTGAATAAATCTATATGTTAATAGATATTCTGTTTTACATGATAAAACATAAAAATTTTAATCATTGTGCAGAGAAGCATTGAAAGACATTAATTAATAAATATGGATCAATGTTCAAAACCTAATGTTCTTTTAAGAAAGATCACCTATTAAGCTCTCATGTATTTAACACATATATGCTTCAATATATTTGATTGGGGCATTAATAAAACCTTATTGCTTATATTAGCATCCACTTGTATAAAACAATTAACAGCGAAGAGAACCAGGCACAATACATTAATCACTGATATAAGAAACAGAATAATATAAAAAAATTGTTAAAGATAATTACTTTGATAAAAATAGTAAAATCAAATGGAACATATTTTCTTAATTAGTTCATATGCATAAAAAGTGTGAGGAGGTGATGTTCAAAGACCATAATGAGAGAGAAAGAAAGGTCCTGGAATAATCAATTCACCAGCCAAAACGATTATGCTTTATGTGTTAGCAAAAGACTTGAATCTTCATTATAATGATCGATAGTGTATTTAAGCTGTGAGTCATGTCTAAGAGTAACTATTTATTTTCAAAAACACATATATTGCCATTTTAGAAATCTTTTTAAAAGGCTCATAGATGATTTCAGATCACACAAAAGGAATGTAAATGGTGTGTCAACTGTGAAGAGTCCTTGAGTCCAGAAAACTTTAATTTGGCTTTATGAGATTTCATGCAGCCTCTTACTTTCCAGAAGGTATTTAGACATTATTTTCCCAGAGAATGTCTAGTTATCAGTACTGTTGGAAGCTGGTTCTTGGGTATTGAATGTAAGACTTAGAAAATTAACTCTCGTCCATCACTCCCAACACCATCACCACCACTGCTGCCACCATTACCATCACCCCCACCCCTTGACACCACAACCATCATCCCTGCTGCCAAGTCAACATTACAGGCAAGAGCAGGAACAACCTAATAGGGCTCCAGTTCAGCTGAGTTCCAGACCAAAAAGGCCTATTTTTAGTTTATTTACACACCATTAATACTCCATGGTAAAATTAAAATTAAACTAGGTGGCTTGTATTTTACCTGACACTAGGTATGGGTACCTGGATCAGAAGAAAGAGGGGCACAGAGACAGCTGAGTTCTAAATTCCCGATGTCCTGGTTCCCTCAAAAATAAGGTACTTCTCCAATTTTCCGTTTTATGAACTCCCCACTTTCAACTCTTTTTCATCCCTTTGTCTTTTACTTGATTGCTCATGTGTATAAGATAGAAGAGTTAGGATACATCCAAACGCCTTCCTTGACATTTCAATCTGAAATTCAATTAGTCTGAATCAAATTCTTCTAGCCTTTCTGACATTGTTACAAAATTTTCTGATTGAAGCAAAGTTTAGGGATGGAAAGGGTTATTTGGCTTATACTTCTTGGTCACAGTTCATCGCTGAAGGAAGTAAGCAACTCAAGCAAAAACTTGAAGTAGAAACCACGCCAGAATGTTGCTTCCTGATTCACTTTTAGACTCATGCGTAGCTGGTTTTCTGATTCAGCCTAGGACCTCTGCCTACAGAACTGAGTCATCCTCAGGAGCCTAGGGTACCTTACATCAACTAGCCATTAAGCAAATCCCTCACAAACCTGCCCACAAGCCAGTCTGCTCTAGGATATTCCTCTTTAATGATTCTAGTTTATGTCAAGGTGACAATTAAAGCTAGCTAGGAAACCATCCATAAAATCATATAACATAAGTGAATGCTTTTTATTCTATGAGTAAATTAACTTTAGATTCCATTTCTCTGACATAACTATGTTTACAGTCTCCTTACTATATAAGAAAACTACAGTTTCCTTACTATTCTATTGTCAAATATTCCTCAATAGATAATTCAGTGGAAGCATAGAGCAGATCCAGTAATATCTCTCCAGCATCTTTTGTCACCATGAAAGCTTTTTTTATGAACACACCCTCATCTGCCCTTTAGCCAACATTCAATCCATTTTATGTACATTTATGTCCATTCTATCTTCCTCCATTTCCAGACCTCAATCTGTCTACTGAGACCTTGATCTTTGATGTGGAACTTTGTCAAACGCTGTCTGGAATGTAAGATCTTGCTCCCCACATAGAGACACAGCTGAAGTCTTCTTCTAAAAGCAGAAAGGCTCTAAATGAATAAACATTGGCTTTTCGTGTGGGGCTCTGTCAGACACAGGCTGCTCCAGCTATGAAATGTTGATTAGAAATTTCCAAAGGTGCAGTGTGGAAGGGCATCATTTGTCCTTTGTCTAGTGGCTTCTCAAATTACAAGCGCTTTTTAAGCCATTTGTCATGGACTGAGAAGGAAGACAGTGGCAGGCGGGGTTCTTTCACTAAGCATTGCCAAGACTGCAGCAGAGGAGCGAAGTGATTTTTACTTCTTTGTCCAGAAAAACACTAGTTGTGAAGGTTTTTGAAGTGAATCCATTCCATTAACTTATCATGGCAGTGGGTTAGTGGAGTTTGAATAGTCAGTATTTATCACCATCCACTCTTCCTAGTCCAGTTTGCTGTAGACTGAATATAGGCCTTTAGAACAATGTCTAATATGCATATATGTAAAATATATGTTATCCATACTACACAGACATAAACAGTACAATAATTACCCTTTTAAAAGAGATTTTATTTTATTATTAATTATATATGTGTGTGTGTGTGTGTGTGTGTGTATGTGTGTGTGTGTGTGTGTGTGTGTGTGTGTGGCATGATGTTCATGTGAGCACAGGTGCCCACTGAAGGACCAGATACCTGTGAAGTTTGAGTTACAGGTGTTTTCAGCTATCTGATGTGAGTACTGGGAACTGAACTCAGAACCTCTGCAAGAGAAGTGCACACTCTGAACTGCTCATGCAATGTTTCAGCGCCAGACTGGTTGTCTTTAAAAGAGATGAAGGAAATATTCATGTTTTAAAAGATATATTTAAAGAGGTAGAATAAGGAAGAAATGCTTCTAAATTAACACACAATTTTTTATTCTTTTATTTTTGAGATTATAAAATAATCATATGATTTCTTCCTTTTCTTGCTCTAAACTCTCCCTTGCTCTAAACTTTCAAAAGCATGGCCTCTTTTTTCATTTATTGTTGTTACATGCATATACGTATAATCTTATATATCCATAAATACAAGCTGTCTATATAGTGTTGTTTGTATGTGTGTTTTCAGGGCTGACCATTTGGTATTGGATAACTGATTGGAATGATCTTCCCTGGGGAAGATTTTTCTGCTCTTATCATCTATTAGTTGCCTATAGTTTTTGTGTAGACTTGAGGTCTCTGGGTCTTTCCTCCATTAACTTTGGCATGCACTGTGGTATAATACTTGATCAGCTCACATTTGGGCAATAATGTTGGTGAGACTTTATGGGTGTAGCTTCTGACATGACTAGGAGACCCAATCTCATAGCAAACTCCCTGATCCTCTGGATCTTACAATCTTGCTACCATCTCTTCTGTGATGTTCCTTGAGCCTTACGTTTGGAAGTTGTTTTATAACTGTATCCGTTGAGACTGAGCTCCACAACTCTCTGCATTTTTTATTGGTTATGATTCTCTGTAATGATATTCATCTGTCCAAAGAGAAGTTTACTCAATGAGGGGTGAAGACTACACTTATCTTTGGGTATAAAGGAAAATATTAAAAATGTAGTTAGGGATTATGCTTTTTTAGTAAAGTACTGGTTGTAGATTTTTCTCTATGACCTGTGATGCCACTAGCCCTAGGTAGTGGACTAGGTTTCCCATAGCAGGTATGGTTTCCCTCTTGTTAAGTGGGTCTTAAGGACAATTAGGGAGCTTTTGGTTCCCATGCAGGTCATTGTGGTTGTCTTCTTTGACCTTAGAGCAGGGACAGTTCTCAACCATTTCTCTCCAGACTCTACCTTTACAAAGCTCTCTGCTCCCATCTGGTATGCGGCTCTTCACAGTTTAGGTTTAGTGAGATGCAGTCAGTCTCAATTCCTGCTGCATTAATTATTAAAGTCTCTCCTTCATTTCCATGGCGTTCCTCACATTATTTTCTTTGCAATACCACTTACTGTGTGGATAATTGCTAGTTGTACAGGTTCCTTCCATAAGTTTTCATTTGTTGGTATCCATGTTTGTATTTTTTTCTTTTGGTCAGTCTTTGGAAGAATACATCCTTGGGAGGAGGAACCATGTCTGTCTTGCTCATTCAACAAAAACTGGCATATAGAAGATATTCAACGAATATTTTCTCCATGAGCCCATTTCTTTGTTCTCATTTCTACCCACTTCCCACTTTGTATTTATCTTTATCACTCTCAATCATGAAAGGAATAGAAGTATATGTATGTGTGAATGTATATGCTTATATATATGGATATGCACTGTAAAGTTTTAGAAATATTTACTTATCTGTATATTTATCTCTAGCTTACATTTGCAGCACAATTGCAAGTTATGGCATTGTATACATGAATCATGATTAACCATTCTTTCATGATGGAAAGGTTGCTTTACACGTTTTCTTCAGTGAGTAGCCAATGTTGAAATGAATTTCTTTGCATTCTCTTCTTTGCTTTTGTGTGCATTCAGCTCCATAAAACAGATTCTTACAAGTGAAAATATTGTTATTTAAAATAATTCTCTCCTAAAAGGCTTAACTAAAAATATTGGGGTTTAATATTTTCTTGCCTTTATCTAGTTTGATATTAATATATTTAAAATATTTCTAATTTTTATAAAAGATGACATATCATTTTAAAATTACTTAAATTTGGTTACCAGTGATGGTGTTAATACTTCTGGGTATTTATTTTTTCTGGGAGTTTCTTTCTTTCTTTTTTTTCCTTAATAATTCTTTTATTTTTCCTTTCTAAAATTGACACTTCCTCCCCTTCTCATAGTCCCCTCCCACTCCCCCACTAACCCTCCTCCCTAACCCTCCATCTTTAAGAGAGGGCAGGGTAGCCTGCCCTGTGGGAATTCCAAGGCCCTCCCCCCTCCATCCCGGCCTAGGAAGGTGTGCATCCAAGTAAACTAGAGTCCCACAAAGCCAATACATGCAGAATAGACAGGTCCCAGTGCCATTATCGATGGCTTCTCAGTCCGTCCCCATTGGCAGCCACATTTAGAGAGTCCGGTTTGATCACATGCTCGTTCAGTCCCGGTCCAGCTGGATTTGGTGAGCTCCCATTAGTTCAGGCACACTGTCTCAGTGGGTGGACCAACCCCTCCCGGTCCTGACTTCCTTACTCATCTTCTCCCTCCTTCTGCTCTTCAACTGGAACTTGGGAGCTCAGTCCGTTGCTCTGATGTGGATGTGGGTTTCTGTCTCTATCTTCATCCATCGGACGAAATTTCTATGGTGATAATCAAGATATTCATCAGTGTGACTATGGGACAAGGCCAGTTTAGGCACCCTCTCCTCTGCTGCCCAAGGACCTAGCAGGGGACATCCCTGTGGACACCTGTAGGAGAATGAAAATAAATCCTTATCTATCACCATGCACAAAAATCAAGTCCAAATGGATTAAAAACCTCAATATAAATCCAACCACAGTGAACCTTATAGAGGAGAAAGTGGGAAGTAGCCTGCAATACATGGGCACAGGAGACCACTTCCTATGTAAAACCCCAGTGGCACAGACAATAAGAGCAACAATGAATAAATGGGACCTCCTGAAACTGAGAAGCTTCTGTAAAGCAAAGGACACAGTCATTAAGACAAAAAGACATCCTATAGAATGGGAGAAGATCTTCACCAACCCCACATCAGACAAAGGTTTGATCACCAATATATATAAAGAACTCAAGAAACTAGACATTAAAATTCTAAATAACCCAATTAAAAAATGGGGTAATGATCTGAACAGAGAATTCTCAATAAAGGAAGTTCAAATGGCCAAAAGATACTTAAAGTCATGTTCATCTTGCTTAGCGATCAGGGAAATGCAAATCAAAACAACTTTGAGATACCATCTTACACCTGTCAGAATGGTTAAAATCAAAAACACCAATGATAGCCTATGCTGGAGAGGATGTGGAGTAAGGGGAACACTCATCCATTGCTGGTGGGAATGCAAACTTGTGCAACCACTTTGGAATTCAGTGTGGCAGTTTCTCAGGAAATTGGGAATCAACCAACCTCAGGATCCAGCAATACCACTCTTGGGAATATACCCAAGAGATGCCCAATCATACTACAAAAGCATTTGTTCAACTATGTTCATAGCAGCATTATTTGTAATAGCCAGAACCTGGAAACAACCTAGGTGCCCCTCAATGGAAGAATGGATAAAGTGTGGAATATATATACATTAGAATACTACTCAGCAGTAAAAAACAATGACACCTTGAATTTTGCATGCAAATGGATTGAAATAGAAAACACTATCCTTAGTGAGATAACCCAGACTCAAAAAGATGAATATGGTATGTACTCACTCATTAGTGGACTCTAGCCATAAGCAAAGGACATTAAGTTCACAAGCCTAGAGAAGACAAATAGCATGGTGAACCCAAAGAAAAACGTATATAGATCCTCCTGGAAATTGGAAGCAAACAAATAGCAGGGCAAAAGTTGGGAGCACAGGGGTGGGGGTAGGGGTGGGGGTGGGTTTGGGG